>RDPX01000161.1:1248391-1293869 GCA_003991215.1 Morbakka virulenta
GTGTTTGGTTTCCTTGAATTAATTCAGTAAGTGTTATCAAGGGTAATTAATACAAGGTAAGAGAAAGCCAGGCATATCAACATCAAGAAAAGACCTGTCAGTGCTATTGAAAGTGTTTATAAAATAACTGGAGAGCAAAGTTATGACGCCAGATGTACCAATCTTGATCAAAGTAGGGTTCACAGGTAACTTTCATAAGTACAAGTAAAATTATTGTTTCTAGCTGATGTCTATGAATTTATTTACTCGCATTAAAGTCAAAGTAACAACCTGGATACTTAACCCTCCTCATTTTTGGCTACTGGAAACGCTTACTATTGATAAATTCGATAGGCTTAAACGGAAATGGAGAAATCAATAATTTCCCTATTTCAAAGAAATTATATCTAATTTTTATAATGAGCATTCCTATCTACCAACAGCAAGTTAGAGAACAAGTCAAAAGAGATTACTCTCGGTTTCTAACGGTGCTAAGAGTGGCATCGCCGACCAGTTGAAAAGATAGGGTATATTATGATACACTTCATTAGAAAAGATGAAAAGGACGAAAAGTAGTTGAAACATAATTTTATCACATAAAAAGTTAATGCAACAGTTGTCATTTAAAACCTTTTGATAAGACTGTTGGAATATTTTGAATGAAAAGGTAGGTTCCTATAATGATGATATTGATGATGCCAATAATAATAGAATGAAGATGAAAATCAGGAAATCAAGACGAGGAAGCAGCAAGTGATTCTCTATTCATAGAACAAAAAAACTGGGGTAGGGGAAATGAAACATAACACAATAAGAAAGTATACTAAAGTAAAGAACAGAGAAATGAAAGGTAGATAGCCATTAATCAATAAAATAGACTAGAAAAAGGGTCTAAAGTACTGAACTCAGCCAGACAATATGTGACACAGTATCCATAATCAACCCCAAAACCAAAAGGAATAAACCCAAACCAAACAAGCAAGACAAGCAACCAAAATGGGAAGAACAGATTGTAAAGAAGGTTGAACATTTCTGACAAGAAGTATCCGTCATGAAGGAACTTTCAAAAGGAGGCCTTACCAAAAATGGTAAGGCCAGCCAGAAAAGTTATCCGAAATTAAAATCTATCAAAAGAACGAAATAATATTCCTGAATTAAAGAAAGTTAAAACAGAAAATCTGACAGAAAGTGCAAAGAAGAAAGCGATTCGAGAAAGGCACCAATTTTTCTGATAATACAAAATGTTTAAAGAAACCTAAAATTGGCATAATTGTAAAAGCATAAAAAACCCCCAATTTTTCATTAAATATCTGAAGAATAAATAAATCAAAAAATGAGGATTGGATTGAAGGAAAATTATAAATAGTACCAGATTATTGAAACTCAAACATGGGAAGACAAAAACCAGTAGAGAATTGAAGAATACGCTGAAAAGGTCACAAAATTTGAAGTCCCTTGGTAGAGATGAAGTTCTGAATTATTGGCTACATCATATGTCTGCAACTAAAAAACTCCTAGATAAACAGATGTCAGAGATAAAGGAACCAGACAAAATTACCAAGTGGCTTTTTAAAGATATCATCTAAATTCTTGCTAAAACATCAGAAACTAAAGATTCCAAAATTACAGACCAACTACATATTTATCAACTTCTTTCAAAATACTTAGATCAATCCGCACAGAAAGAAAGTACTCTTTTATGAAGGCCACCAATTTTTCACACCAAAACAAAATAGTGCTACTTCATCTCATCTTAATATTCTTTATCGAGTGAAGAGACATGTTTATAACTTGATAGGTACAAATTCTGTTGCTACTTTTCAGACCTTTTGACCATTGCCGATAAATAGCTTGTTTTAGTATTATTTAAAGGTATCATCATTGGGGGTATTCTGATGGGCTTTCCTTGCTGGTACCAGTTTAGTTTGTTACCTCCGATAGGACTGGGTTTCTTTCAATGTCTTCATCCTTATCCATTTGTGGCATTTGTGGCACCTCCTTGTTAAAAAATATTCTTACAAATGTAACTTTTCTCCCTGGGTGAATGTTGTGGAACTCTTTGGCTTCTAAGACTATTTTCAAGTCTAATATGTACCCTATCCTTCCCTACTTTTTTAAAAGTTCCATACACTTTGCGACATTATGTCTTTTGTGGCTCTTGACCATAACACAATGTTGCATCAATTTTTAGATAATGTCCAATTTTGTGTTGCCCCTAGATTGAAAGCCAATTTGCACCACTTGACTTATGCTGATAACATTTCTTCAGTTTTTTAGGGCCAAGAACAGTGACAATTCAAGTACTGCAGTGATACAAACTAAGGGTGACTGATAAATGCTGCAGCTGCGATTCGGTTTAACATCAACATTAACACCGAAATGTATAATATAAGAGAAATAAGAAAAATACCTAAAAATTAGAGCATGGTACCAGCTTTCTACGAAGAATAAGATTTTGTGATTTAGGGAAATAAAGGCAAGAAAAAAAGTTACCTTGGAGCTGAAGTTGTTGTACGTAATTCTCAAGATGCTCTCTTTCAGTACATTTTGTTAGACCCTTATATATCCTTATATACTCTTTCAACTAAACGCAGCGTCAACATTGATTAAGATAAACGTGTTTTAATGTACTGCAGTGGCTGTCAATTTTTTTTATTTTAATAACTTCATAACTTACGTTTGCCAAAACAGAAGATGCTGCAAACTTCTTTCAAAGTAAATAAAAACTTTCACTTAAAACACGTTCTTACCACGATCTCCAATGCTGTATACTGACACATGTGAATAAAAATTAATTAACATTTAGAATGTTTAAATTCAAGCGAATTCTGACTCACCTTATTAACAGTAAACTTCATTTGACATTGGTTTCTCATCCTTTCTTCTTCATCACTCAATACCTTCCTATTTCTCTAAGCGATATAAAAAACTTTGTTGTTGTCATTAAAATGTGGAAATGTGATAATTTCATTAAAATCCACCTCTTCATCCATTAATTCAATCCAACTTCTTCTCAACTTTATACTTTGGAGAAACATTTTTGTGAGGATCCGGATTTTGCCACTCATCACAGCTGGCCGTTTTTACTCGGCCATTGCCAACTTGTCATTTCCTTTTGCTGGTATTTTTTCATCTCCAGTTAATTTTCTTACAGAAAATTTCGGTATAACGATCCAAATAATATCCTTTTGCTTGTTGTGAATTGAGTTCTTAGAACCTTGATTTAAACTTTGGACAATATCAAAAGCTTCCATATCTACAAACATGCTTTCTTCATCTTCCTCGTTTTTATCAGGAAAGATAATAATCTCAAAAAAATCCATCTCGTCATTCATCATATCTATCCATTTCTTATCAGCGTTGAAGGCTCTAATGTAAACGGGTTGGTTTGAAGGAAGATGACGACGTATTTTGGATGATAGCAATGCTGGTGAAACTCTGGCAATACCTTTTTTATCTACGCCAAGCATACCCTCTAGGTACTTCATCGTCCTGTGAAAGATTATTAATCGGGTTCAATAATCAAATTAAATACTTAAAATTGTTATTGAAATCAATGCCATTCAATACCTATAATATTGGTCAACAAATGTAAGTAACTCTATTGGTATCAGATATTAAATTCTTAAATTCTTTAATATGACGTCAAATAACAATGACGCAATATTACTATCTCCAAGAAGTCAGCAGCCTTCTCCCTACAATTTATAACAAATTTTGGTTTTGATATCATCTTTTGATATCAGTTGTATCGATCAGAAATAGAGTTTTTTATATCTAATTTTGCGTTAAAAGTAAAATCAAGGAAAATTTTTTTATATTCTATCCTGTATTAGGGGGTGAATGTTCAAAGAGCAAACTAAAGTGTCGGAAGGCCCTTTTTCTTCAAGTTATCGTCACAAAAATTGGCATGAAGATGTGTCTTGATAATGCACACATTTTCATTTATACTATTAGTCATGTAAATTTGCTAAGTAATGAGTAATTAACTAATTATTATTTGCTTATGATACAAAAGTCGCAAATTTGACTAACAAATATAAAAAGTTGATTAAATATGTCTGATGTGCGTTTAAAGTACACACATTCTCTTGGTCATGCATATTTTCTAATTAATACGTAATTTACTAATTATAATATAGTAATATACTTCTCATGCTTTATGATAAAGTTAAAAAAAATAGTTCTGTTTCTTTAACCCCCAGTTATATATGGACCGACCAAACTGTTTTTTATCCAACTATATTCCCTGAAACTTTACAAATATAGCCTTTTTCAAAGTACCACTAGTAAAGATTTAAGGATCAGGAGCCACTCATGGGCCACTTATGGGCCACTCATGGGCCACTCATGTGCCACTCATGGACCATAATAGGATTTGAAGGCTGTATCATTGCCCTGCCAAGGAACCCTTTGACTACCCCAGATTTCGTAGCCTAGAATCGTTCACTAGACAAATTTTTTTATATGAATAAATGCAAGGTATTCCCAGCTCAAATAATAAAGGTTGCGAGTAAAACTCTTGGGCAACGTTATTAAGCTTAAGACTCAATGGTTATAATTTTGATGACATGATTAATGCGTAAGAGATCAGGCATAAGAATTTTCCCATTCCATTTATTTTTTTAAAATGAAAGCAGAGTACTCTGTAGCCACTAAAGACTCCATTATTTTGTGTTAAATACATGAGAAGGTGCCCACCGAAAAGTATATGGCTAAAACGCCATTGTTGTTGACCTAACTAGGTCGTACCTATTTCCTTGTAGATTTCTTTCTTTCAGACATTAGTGGATAAGGGGTCTCAGAAATCAACTGTCTTTGGGGATAGAAGAGCATGAACTATATACTAAGTGATAGTTAACAAATTACAAATAAGAAAAAAGATGAGACATCAAGTTTTTATCTAACTTGTAATATGCAGTTAAATAAACAAACATGCATATGGACATCAAGTTCAGGCAGAAATAGCATCAGTTGTGGCAACCAGGGCACATTTTGGTATTTGGACAAAATTTGATCCAAAAGTAATTAGAGCAGAGAACGACGATAAATGAGCAGAAAAAAATTTTTGAAGTCTTGCAAATAATTGACGAAGATAACCTTTTACTGTCAGTATATATTAAAGAAATTATGTCGGAGTAAAACTCTCGCCGAATTCTATATGCCCATGCCTATAAACGTTTTGAGGTTTTGGGAAATCGAAAAAATGACATTCCCTTGTCTTTTCCAAGAGATGAGTTGTAGCCTTACACAGCAATATTTGGCATCCTTCGTCTTGTAAGCTGGGATTATGACTTGGCACAGACTGACTGTCATAGACCCTGATAACAAAGAGGTATCAGACCCATGACAAACAGCTTGAGTTTTCGAAAGGAGTTTTTTCGGAATCAAACGATTGCTGATCAGACCAGACCATCACATAATAGTAACATTTTGAATTAGAATAAAAATACAATTTTACTTCTGACAAGCAGTAAATTAACACAAAAAGCACAGCAGGCGAATAAGTTTTCGTTTGTTGCTTCCCAGTTCCCAAGGGTTGTTGTGATTGACCAATGAAAATGGATTTCCCTCTTGTCCGTATAAAAAAAAATAAACTTCTTTTCATCTCTGCATGGTATATAGAATTCCTGGAGAACTGAAAAAATGTTGTGGCCCGATCCACTGAGTTGTTGTCAGGCATCAACGCTGGTAATATATTTTACATGTCACCATCTGCTTGTTCGACAAAGCCTTACTTGTTGTGGAGAACTACTATTTAATCCCAATAAAGAGCGTACTTCAATAAGTTGAGCAATGAAATAACCACAGACAAAATTTTATCTCGATGGTTTCAGTCATATTGTGACTGAGATTAGTGTTGGGATTAGCAGGATTAGCTTCCCATTCAAACTGGGACTTTGCACTTTCACAATTAATCAGCCATTTTGTGAACGAATAAAATTTTCCGTCAATGTTAAATCCACTGACTTCTGCGCCTATTAAATGTGGACAGTTCCAGTCATTTCAAGAAATATATGATTTCACAGCTTGACTGTAACTTAAATAATCTTTATGTTTTTTGCATTCTTCTCTCAAATCTAGCAAAGTTTTATTATGCTATACATATTGCCATAGATATTTCTCAAAATCGATGAAATTGATTATCAAAGTGATTTGCTGTTCAAACGGTTGCCGTAAACTGTTATGTAAGATGAAGATTGGTATAGTAGTGTTTCCTCCTTTCGTAAATCTTGCTTTGGTTTTAACTTGCCTCAAAACGTCTTCTTTCATTCTTCTCATAAAGAGCTTGTTAAGTGCTTCTCTAGTACTAATAAGAAATATGTTTCTTCTTCAATTGACAGAGTTCCTTGGGTTAACTTTCTTCGGAAGCCTTTTTCATCAGCATTTTCAGCCAATGGTTTGGGACTTTCTCATTCTCTTTCTTACGTTTGATGGTCCCTTATAACATTTTTATTTAATTCTCCAGATAGGATTTTAAGGACAGGGGGATTGTGTTACCTGTTCTAAAATTCTTCTATTTCTTAGAGAGAAATGATACTTTTCCTTACTTTTTTAGTACTGATTTGATCTGTGCCATTACTTTTGATTCCTGCAGTTGAATTTTTAGTCATCAAATAGTGTTCTGTGGTGACTTGCTGTGGAAAACTTTCCTGAAGTATCCCTTCTGTCTCTTTGGTCGTCTGGTCTCCTGCCTTATGATTCTTTCCTGTTTTCCATTCATGATCTTTGTGTTATCGTTAAAAATGTTTTTGGCAGTCTAAAGCAGCATTGACACCCCGCGTGTGCAACCGCTTAACTCTTTGGGGTCATTTCCAGAGGAGACTTTGGACAGCCACATGACTTTTCTGCCTCTTTATGTGTGTGTTTGTGTTTGTGTTTGTGTTTATGTGTATGTGTGTATGTGTGTATGTGTGTATGTGTGTATGTGTGTATGTGTGTATGTGTGTATGTGTGTATGTGTGTATGTGTGTATGTGTGTATGTTTATGTGTATGTGTATGTGTGCTTTTGTTTAATTTCCGTCTTCAGACAGGTCCCTCGCCATCCCACGGCTCACCAGTGTAGAATGGAACCTCTGAATGTTTGCATTCCATACAAGGACCCGCATTAATTGCCATCAAGACAATAATGTGAGACATTGCCAGGCCTGCGCAGACGCAGAAGCTAGATATAGTGTGACAGACCAGAGCGCTCAAACCATCAAGAGCAGNTGTGTATGTGTGTATGTGTGTATGTGTGTATGTGTGTATGTGTGTATGTGTGTATGTGTGTATGTGTGTATGTGTGTATGTGTGTATGTGTGTATGTGTGCTTTTGTTTAATTTCCGTCTTCAGACAGGTCCCTCGCCATCCCACGGCTCACCAGTGTAGAATGGAACCTCTGAATGTTTGCATTCCATACAAGGACCCGCATTAATTGCCATCAAGACAATAATGTGAGACATTGCCAGGCCTGCGCAGACGCAGAAGCTAGATATAGTGTGACAGACCAGAGCGCTCAAACCATCAAGAGCAGTGAGCGTCGCATAACCGATATATATGGTCTTGTGTAATTCCATTCCTGTTAATCTAGTCTGTTTCATGTGTTTCCATAATCCTCTCTTTGTTTTGTAAAAGTATGTTGATCTTGGCAATCAATTTGCCCTTAATGACAAGGATATCGTTTTTACGTAGGGTACTTTGAAGTTGTCTTGAAACTTATTGATTTCCTCTCTCTCGGCTTTTAATGTTTTTGCATAAACTTGGATTAATATTAATAGGATAAACATTAAGTGGAAACTTGTTTTTGGTAATACGCATATTGATGGGTAATCATTCCAACAGACCAACTCAGCTAAAGTAGAAATCATGAATGCAACTCACCTACAGTGCATGTTATAATTCCTTTCACAGTAAATCACAAGATCCCTTGTTAAGACATTTAACTTCTCCAAACCTGTCCATTTTAATTCACTTTGCCAAGATATGCTCATGCTGTATGCTCTATTCTCTTTAGAAACTTGCGTTGAATTTTCCCTAGAGTATACTGTTTGTACATTGCAGTTACTGAAGTTAGCAACATTTTCGGTTTTCAAAGCTTAAATCGACAGTGATTATTTTAGCCTGAGGGAAAAATGCTTGTTGGCCAAGAGTAACGCGGAACAGTTTGGGAGGGGGGTTCCCTATATAACGTTTCTCAATCCTAACCCCGGAAAAACCCAAGTCTGTGCTTTTCATTTAAATAACCAACAAGCCAGAAGACCTTTGAACATCACTTGGGGAGGGGAAGAATTAGAATATACGGCGTTTTCTGTATATCCTGGAGTGACGTTGGACAGAACTTTATCGTTCAAAGAGCACACCACCAAGCTCAAGATTGTACAAACTATCGACCAGGAACAACTTGTTTGACCATCTTGCAAACTCCTCCTGGAGTGCTGATCCTCACACACTGAGACAAACTGCAATGGCTGTTTGCCACAGTATACCTGAGTACTGCGCAGCTGTGTGGGGTATATCAGCACACTCTCAGAACGTCGACGCTCAGCTCAATAAAGCGTGACCCACCATTACCGGCAACGCCTTTTTACAATCTCTCTGTTGTTGTTTTGTGTAAGCTGGAGGCAGATTTGAAGACTACCCCGGTGAGCTCGATACGGCCTCATGAAACGGGAAACAAACCTTCCCTCACCGCCAAAACAAGTGAATATCTATAGCCCACAGCAACGGCCCCCCCTTATATAGCCATGCACAAATGAGTAGGCTGCACCNCGTTCAAAGAGCACACCACCAAGCTCAAGATTGTACAAACTATCGACCAGGAACAACTTGTTTGACCATCTTGCAAACTCCTCCTGGAGTGCTGATCCTCACACACTGAGACAAACTGCAATGGCTGTTTGCCACAGTATACCTGAGTACTGCGCAGCTGTGTGGGGTATATCAGCACACTCTCAGAAAGTCGACGCTCAGCTCAATAAAGCGTGACCCACCATTACCGGCAACGCCTTTTTACAATCTCTCTGTTGTTGTTTTAGCTGGAAGCAGATTTGAAGACTACCCCGGTGAGCTCGATCCGGCCTCATGAAACGGGAAACAAACCTTCCCTCACCGCCAAAACAAGTGAATATCTATAGCCCACAGCAACAGCCCCCCAGTATATAGCTGTGACAAAGTGAGTAGGCTGCACCGGGAATATCTCTCTTAACTACAGGGGGATCGAAGACGTACATTTCCTGGTTAGTTTTTCATTGATAAGATAGAGCCAATAGTTGTTATCCTACCATACGAGTTTTTCCCAGGATTTCTCCTGGGTGCCACCTATACACACCAGCAAGGACGACACTGAAAAAAACAGCAACCCACCAGCAAGGCAGATCGGTTTGGAAAGAAACCAGAAAGAAAACACTTTCACTTACCACCAGGGGCGGCACAAGTTCAAAAAAAAATTCTCCAAACCGACGACCAACCAGATTCGAAATCACATGAACGACGAGATCGATTTCTTCCATGGTACGGAAGAACAGCTTAAAACAAAGGCTATTCGTTACCAACCAGTCAGGAAAACCTGGCTAGTCAGCATCCAGGCATCACCACGTGGAGGTTACCTTCTTGGATGCCCTACAATCTCTCTACCGGTTGACTGGTATTCCACCTTCCAAAAGTGGAGAGGGACAAGCAACTGACTGACGTACTCCACCCCTTACATGGACACGTTCCAGTCCCAGCTCATCTCTCTTCTCGTCGAAGCTTCGTCACGGTCACCGGTCTTGGAGGAATGCAGCCAAGCAACTACCGTCTTGCGTCATGTAGAGACAAGGACACCAGCACTAACGAGGTGCTCCCCGATATCAGTGATCGATCGGCACAGACTTAACTTGTAGGGACTGGGTCATTCTAAATCGAGCCAGAACTAAAGTTGAGAGAACTGGTGACAACATGCTACGTTGGGGTCTGAGACAGTCAGCAGAATGTCCTTATTGTGTTCCGATTCAGTCGTTCGAACTCATTCAACATCACTTCCCGCTTAGTCCAAGAGTCTCCGACGAAGATCTTAAGGAGGCAAATGAAAATCCAAGGCGATGGCCTGAGACGTAGCGCGAAACGCTATGATGACGATGATGATCCTAATTCCTTTTCTTAATTCCGATTGGGCTATACTAGAGCCTTGTACTGATTTTGAACAGGTGTCCATTATGTCCCTCCCATCATGAAATGAAGCAGCAATATACTCTTTCTAGGTATCTAAAATATATTTCTTTTGAACTATGATCGGCCCAACGTTTTGGCTTTGATTAAAACACACACATTTTACAATCTGAATTTCTGCCTAAAATTTCATTATTCCCATTGTCAATTCCATGGTCTTTTGATACTTCCTTTTTATTCCAGCACATTAAGCATTAGTCAGATGTCCTTGCCTTCCTGTATTGAATATGATTCCTTTGTCCTACACTGTGTATTTATCACCGTTCTTGTCTCAGTGATAAAATCCCTTTCGTCATCCATTTCTGTTTTCTTCTTGCAATAAATATAACTGATGCTTTAAGTGGAAAGGCAAAGAAACAGTTGGTCAAAGGCAGGTCTAAGCAAACTTAGGCAAGCTGTTCAGTTCACCTTTTACAGCAACTTCCAATATTTCCTGTTTTGATAAAGGCATAATAGAAAAAGGAAAATGACAAACAGTCTTGTATAGAGATGTGAGGAAGTAACAAAAGGGATATTATCATATAATAGATATACAGAAAAACCAAACATAATCAATGATCTATGTGCACAGTTACATTGATGGATAAAAGTTCCAATGCTTAAAAACATTACAACATTCCACTGTCCTTATAGAGTAGGAATATAAATTTGACGAATTGTGGGTCTCCTTTCCATACCCAAACTTCTGGCTCAACTCAAAATTTAAACTGATTCGCACTGGGGTATTTTGTCTGGACTTTATTCCCTAGCTGGTCTGACCAAAGGAAACAGGCTCGGTACCGTCAGTTTATGACAGAATCTATGCTAGCATTAGTAGGCGTGGCAAGGTTCTGGTCTTGTATTGGAATGGATGATGTGCCATAGCGTATGAACCAAACGAAAGTCGATGATGAAGCGCACCAGAGCATTGACTGGGAACATCCAGAATTAGTTAATTGTGTTAGTGGTATACTGTAAGTTTATGTGAGGAAAAGCATCCGGTTAGAAAATATCCTGCCACAAACCCATATTTGGTATCATGAACAGTGTAAACCTTGAGGGAATAGTTCTGGCTAGAATGTCTGCCATAAGTGTCATATCCTAGCATCTGCCCGTCGAGACGAACAATATCCAAGTAGAAACCACTCCTGCAACCAAAAAAGCTAGAGGACTTTTTTAGTCAGATTGAAAGTTGGAACGTATGACTGTTAAAAACAGGGAGTAAGTGAACGTTTTCAAAAGGAGATACATCAGTATCACATGTGTGTAGAAGACCAAATAGACCGGCAGAAGTGCAGAAAGTGAAGTGAGAAAGGGGAAGTACAATGATGTAGGGGTTATGTTTGATTCAGACCTGAAACTAAAAGTGATCTATATACAGAAGCCTGATGAAAGACTCATCAAGGTAAAGCTACTCAAAGCAGATGCGGTCTACGAAATCATTTCAGCCTATACCCTAAAAATGTCCGTAGGCCTAAGGTGAAAAGGCATTTTACGAGGCAAATAAACAATTCGTTTTAAGATGCAATGAGGGAGAGATTGTGATTGTTGCTAGATATATAAAGGAACTTGTTGGAAAATTTACTAATACCGTCCCTGAAACACACGGAGGAAAAGGACCAAAGGACCAAGTAGCGAAAGCTTACATATGGTACCGGTAAATGTATTCTTCACAAAAAAATAGTGTGTTATCTACATGACTAGAGTTCACAGTTCACAGTTAGATTACATAATGCTAAAAAGAAAACATCAAGCGAAAAGGCAATTAATGCACAGTAAATTTAGGTGGGGCAGTTGTCACACAGCAGCGAGTATTATGTGTGAGATTTTAAATGGGAAAGGACAAGCAGGAGCAAAAGACAGTATAGAGGGGAAAAATTGGGAAAAAGGCGCACTTTTCAGAAGAAAGTTGCAAGTCTAGAAATAAATGGTTCATTAAATGGAAAATGGTGCCAAAGTAAGAATGGTGAAATAGAGACAGCAGACGGAAGCCTGTAGTAGATGTATATATGGAAACAGGCAAGAAGAAGAAAAAATGTTGATGACATGAGAAAATGAAGACCAATATCATGCTAAAGAAAGTGGCACAGTAAGAGTTAAAGTTGTCTGGTGATTCCCTGAAGAAGTTGAACTACTAGACTTCACAGAGGGGGCAAAGTCTGATGTCAATTAGTAAATAAGGTTCATAACAACGTAGAAACCGAGAAAGGATAGGAAATATAAAGTTGTGCAGCCAGAATGGTTGTTAGGAAGCTGAGAGTGATAAAAAATAAAGAGATTGTATATATACGTTGCTGAGTACTCTGCTGGGGGAGAAAACAGTATCATCAAAATGGAGGGATAATGAAATGGTACTGATCTACAAGCAGACGAGTAACCCTCTGGAGTGCTCAACCTAAGGTGGAATTATACGTAGGAGAAAAAAAGAAACCAGGATCTAAGGAAGATTATCTCCACATATCAGATGCACTTTGGATTTAGTCTATGAAAAGTTACCACAGAAGTGTTATTTTTGGCCAACAAGGTACACAGAAAGATTAGGAAGAAACATTGAAACCTTTTTTTCATCTTGCCTACCTGGAAAAGGCATGCGATCATATGCTTAGAAAATTAGTTTACTGAGGCCTAGGCAAAAAAAGGCATCGGAAAATGCAATCCGGCTAATCATGTAATCTTACGAGTAAACAAAATCAAGTGTAACAACTGCACAGGGACAAACGAAACATTTTGAGACCAACTTTGGCCTGCATCAAGCCAATGCTTTTAGTCCTTCTGTTTATCATGATCCTGAAAACCCTAAGTCAAAGGCTTAGGAAACAAGTAATATAGGAGATGCTTCAGTGTAACAAGAGGTTTTTTTTGTTTGTTTTTTTTTAGTTTTAACGTCATTTTCTCCCAGCAATTGGGGTTCAGACGGTGCCCTTCGGAGGGACTTTTGATTTGGCAGTGAGGAATTTCTTGACCAGATGCCCTTCCTGACGCCAACCAATGGCTTTTTTTTCTTTGAAAAGTTCCAAATTCTCCTCGACAGCTAGGGGAATCGAACCCGGAACTCTGGGTTACTGTGCAGTTGCACAAATCATTAAGCCACGGCTCCTCCGTATAACAAGGGTATGCCGAATAAAAAATCAAGGTCTATGAAGCAAAGATATGGGGAGATACGGACAATGAAAACAAAAGAGGAAAAATGCTATCAGCAACGGAAACAAAGAATATACCTAAAAAAAATGAGGTTACATTTTGGATAGGAAGAGGAATGTAGACATTTGTAAAAAACTGAAAGCTGCAGACTTTGGACTGAAGATAAATCCTAATCACTGATAATTCTACTCAACAAGAGAAAGAAAAACCTCGTATGAAAGCCCTGCAAACTGAAAATAAAGGGAATTCATCCAAGAGGGAGTCCCCATAAATGCTGTATGGAAATGAGAGGGAGAAAATAAATGTGACACAACTGTATGGTCGGGATGTTCAGGCCAGAACACCCTGGAAAGAAAGGGTACGGCAAACCTGAGCTGGCAATACCCTTAGAAAAGGAAAGAGAGAATTATTATGATAATAAACATATATGATACGCAAATTATAAAAATGAGATGCAATAGCAGGTTGCTTGGTTTACGTCATATAGTTTAGAAACTTTTTGGTTGATTTTCAATGTAAATATAAAAGATCACCTTTCCTCCTCTAGCTTGGGTGTACGCCTTGGACAACTTAAAGGATATTTCGTTCTTCTTTGGTCAGGGGTACGGGCTTTTATGGACCTGGCTTGTCAAACTAGTGTCTTTTTCGGTAACTGGAAGTGCTGGAAGTCAACTCGGCTAAAGCTTTGACATCAGGTGGTGCTGTTTTTCAGTCATACATACAGCAGTTTTATCGAAAAAGTAATGAGTATATTCTTTGACCGTGTCAACCCCATTGTAACGTCGTAGTATAGAATTGACTTGCCAAGAAACATTTTCCTGTTTCTTTTAGTGTTGCCATTTTAAGAGACAGAGATACAATTTTTGAGACCGTCTTTAAAAACTAGAGCAGAATCCAATTATGAACAGCTTGATGATCCAATGAAAATGAAAGAAATCGAGATCGATTAATAATATCAATGTCAGAAAGTGTATGGGTCAAGATGGTTTACTACCTAAAGCTCTTGTCAGCTTTATGATGGCCTTGTAGCGATTCATCCATTTACCTCATGTATTGCGCACAATTGTTTTGTTATCGTTTTCCCTCTCCCTGGTATCCATTGTTTTCTTGTTAGTTAATTTTCCTTTCGTATTATCATTTCCCTATTGTTTTATTTCCAAGTGATGTGTAATTAATAACATCTCCATAGCGTCCTTTGGATATGAAGTATATTTTTTAGTTTAAGTTTTTAAGGTTGTGTTTGTAAATAAGAATCTTTCGATTGATAACGATGAAATATTAAATGGAATATATTTCTCATGTCAACTGCCAAGATTTATATTTAAGAAGTACTACACGGAGCGGTCTTATTGCTTAAATATAGGATTATTTATATCATAATATCCTATAACCTTACTCTACTCTTATATCTGCTCATCATCTTTAATCTGTTTTCTATAATATCAAAGCTCCCATTCGACCTGGTTGCTGCAATAATTTATATCTTATTCAAAAAGGGTGAACTTAGACTTTTGCTATTTTGACGAGTAGGGAAGATAGTTGTTAATATACTACTGCAATGTCCTTATTGGCTAGTAGAGTTAGTTAGTAATTGCCCTGCATGAAATTATGAAACATTGTGAAGAACAACGTCAGAACTTGGACATTGCTTTTATTGCTATCACCAAGGCCTTTAATTGGGTAAATGTAGAGCTTTTTACGATATTCAGAAAGCTTAGATGTCCTGATCATTTTGTCAAAGTCATAAAAAAATTGTACCCAGTAGTTAATGCTAGATATTTGGACGGTGAGCTCTTAAAACTAATGGAGCGAAACAGTGGCGTTGAGCAAGGATGCAAGCTAGCTTCCATTCTCTTTTGGTAATACGCTACCACCATGCTTCTCCTTTCCCATAGGAGGGTAGCCCCATGCTAGAGGTTCATGGCTCATTTCAAATATAAAGGTGACCTATTGATCTCAGACACTTGAAATGAAAAACGAAGAAGCTCACGAAATAAAATGCCAGTATGCAGTGATGGCATAATGTTACTGCATCTATTATTCATCTGCTTAATTTTGTCAAAGAAGTCTTCGGATTTACTTTTCGAAAACAGGAACTATGAGTGTTAGCGAAGAGTTTGACTTCTTTATTAATGGAGAAAAGTTGAAGGAAGTAGAGCGCGCCAGCTCTCTCTGACGTTATGTCATCAAAGACTGGAAATTATATAAAGAAATAACAGCACCGCTTCTGGCTCTATTATATGTGATAGGAAGTTTCAGAGAGAGAATGTTGAACTCCAGAGACTGTACTATACTAATTCTGACTGTTTTTAGGAATTTTTGTTTTTCAAAAAATAGTCAGAACCCCTAAATTACTATTTTATTCTTTTTTAGCTTTCTTGTATTAGTAAGTCAAATTGTCACTAATTAACTGAGAACCAGTTTTACTTGCTACAAAAGTACTCTTTTGGTGTTCATTTTTGTTCTGCCACTAACATGAAAGATTCTTCCGTTTCCAAACACTTTCTTCCAACCGATTTTTTGTTCTTAAACCGGCTCGGAATCCCTTGAACCACTTTAAAGAAGAATACGAACTTGCGATTAAAAATAACCTTTTCGTTGAAAAAGTTGAGCTTAAAGATACTAATTCCAAATATGTACATGTGAGATTATCTAGTGAGCGGAAACAACAATACCTATCAGAAGGTTACCTTCTATGGCAACCTACTTTCCAGTCCAAGAGCCTTATATCAAAAATAAGGAAACAGTATCGATGACAACGTACATACATACGTATTAAGTAATAGCTGAACCACTTCCGAGTCTTAACATCTCAGATTATGTCCTTAGTCAATGGAACTACGTCCATCAAGTTCTAAGAGAGGTCTCGGAGGTCTCGCTGTATTCTTGAGTTATTTCAAACTATAGTAAGATTTTACATTGAACACTTACAGAAATTATTTAATACTAATAATACATACGCTTATAGAAAGACACAGCTTACACACAAAAAGTGAATTTCAAGGAAACTGAAAGATTTAATGAAGGATGAGCTTTTTCGTGCTCCTCTCCCGGTGGTTCGCTCTGTTTTGCAATGTTGCTTTGCCTCCTTTTCCTCTCTATCTTGTCTCAGACGTCAGTTGTAAATCTCCTCCAGACCATCATGTCTTCTGAAATTTCTTTCAACCTGTTAAATGCATACCAACACTTGATGTTCTCAAAATGTAGATTTAGCAGATCCAATACATCATCGTTTGTGATGTAATGATTGCACCTTATTTTTCAAATGGATGTCAATTATCTTTACTGAACTGTTCAGGGTAGCTTGAAATGACAATATAGATACAGGTCTCACTTTCATTGATCATTACCAGTAAGACGCATTGATTGTATACTTTTACCTTTTTAGCCACTGATTTGTCTCTAGTAGTGTAGTAATTGAGAGTAATTAAAAAAAATAGTTTTTTTGAAAAAAAAAAGTTTTATTTTGTTAAAATAGTCAGAATCCCACAATTATTATACTACTATTATTATTTTATGATAATATTTCAATGAACATAATTTACCTTACTACCCCCTATAAAAAGGAATTTATATAATCCCCTATAAAAGCAAAATTAAGTTGTTTTATACTCTGTTAATGTAGTGCTGTTTTAAATGTCTTATTATACATACAGACTTTTAAGGAATGGTTACCTTACGATTTTTCAGCTTGTGGTTCCTTGTGATCCAGAGCTCTCGGCATAACGAAGTTCTTGAATGGCAAATTATTTGTGTAAGCAAGCAATTTGACATTTAAAGACTCGTCAGGGGGGACGGAGAGCGACATCCCTAGGCTGAAAGAGCTGTTCTAGAGCTCTGAAAGAGGTCTAAAAGAGCTATATGGTGCGTGCCCTTCCATTTTTATATCAATATGGTTTCTAAAAATGTTTTCCATCTAGTTTAATCATCTGTTGGATCCTTCATATTAAATCTATTGGATGGCGACAAGTTATGCTGAAGAACAATAATCGCATAATCATGGTTACCTCATTAGCAATTAAACCAATAACTGATTTCCACCCAGAGAGAGCGACATCCCTAGGCTGAAAGAGCTGTTCTAGAGCTCTGAAAGAGGTGTAAAAGAGCTATATGGTGCGTGCCCTTCCATTTTTATATCAATATGATTTCTAAAAATGTTTTCCATCTAGTTTAATCATGATTTTTATAACAAACATTTTGTTAATTTGATTTCATGTAAGTTTAGTACTAAAAAATGAGCTTGTTGAAGCAAACAAACTGTCTTCATATGATGGATCCATTATATTCTAATAATAATAATAATAATAATAATAATAATAATAATAATAATAGTTATCATATTCGGATTCATTGTATGGTTTCTTGTGATCTAGAGCTCTCGGCATATCAAACCATCTAAATGGTTTATTTACATGCTGGTGCAAGCAAGTAAGTAAGTAAGACATTTAGACTATTGACACGGAGAGGAGAGCACCACGCCCTTAGTTAGGAAGAGCTTTTTGGAGCTCTTGGAGAGCTCCGAAAAAACGATGGGGTGTGCCCTTTCATTTCAAATATTAGGATGGTTTCTGTAAAATGATTTCCATCTATTTTAATCATCTCATGGATCCTTCATATTAAATCTGTTGGATGGCGAGAAGTTATGCTGAAGAACAATGATCGCATAATCATGGCTACCTCATTAGCAATTAAGCTAATAACTGATTTCCACCCAGAGATTGTAATTAAGGCAAGTCTTACTTCAAGATAAAATAAATAGGTCACTGGATTTAAAACGTGGTGTCACAGGCACGATAAGTCTAAGCTCTGGTACTTTAGCAAGCAGGACCGGAACGAAGTACACCCTTTACACAATGTTTTATCATCAAGTGTTCATTAGACACCCAAGAAGAAATGAAATCAGAAGTCAGAAACTCCGAAGAGTTTTCATAACAACAGTTTATAATTTTCTTTTCAAATTTTGACAGGTCGTTCAATCAATTTTTTTTTATATTAGATTAAATATATATAAATAGTACAATAGTTTACTGTATATACGGGCTGGTGTGGGCTTTTGGTTAAATATTTTGATTTGACTTGAAAATATTTTCCAAGTGCCTTTTCCCCCGTATTTGTTTAAGTCAATATCTCTAGAAGATGTTAATTGCCAAGGATATTTACACTAAATACAAAAGAACTGAAGTTGGCTTTTTAGTGTTAGCAGATAGGTAATAGTCGTCTGTCATACTACTTCCTGCATCTGATGAAGTAGCAGTAACTGCCAAGAATTCTGTATTAACATTAAAGTTCGTCTAATTTTTGCGCGAGGGATTGTTGGTTTTTTTTGTGACGCAAAGCCATTAATAAAAAAGCTTCAACAGGGCCTTTAGTGTGTAAAGCAGTAAAAAACGTTTTACTTTTTCACTACATCTGTCAAGTCACCTATAGATGCGTCTTGTTCTTGTCTGTTGTGAAAAAGAGCCAGAAAAGACATGTAAGAACTACAAGATTAATCATCAACTATTTACCATAAAACAAAAGGGCCTACCCCGACAATATCCACAGAGTAACTTAGCTTGGGATTTCACACTCGTTAGTATCACACCAGGTTTGTGTGCAAAATATATCATGATCAAAACAATGGACCGCTCCAATTCCAGAAAAGTAAACCTTTTGACATTGGCTGTGTATGAGTTGCCTATTAAACACTTCATTTGTAGGCTTCAAAAATATGTTTAGTGCTGCAACGAGTTTCGAGGTTGGCTAATTAAGTTGCTCTTTGCCACAACTACCTCCAGGTCACCCTTGGGCAAGGTGTAGCACCTGTTATCCCTGAGTAGGTTGAGGTCATTAGCCTTGGATGTCAGTCCACCTCGGAGAAGGAAAACTAGTACTTATAATCGAGATGTCTTTTTGGTGGTGCCGGCCTGACCGGATTGATTATCCATAACATGCTTCTGATAATTTGAGCTAGTGTCTCGTAAAAATACTGGCGTTGGTACCACCTAAAATTTACCTTTTTGCAGTATAAATAAACCTGCCTAGGAGTACGTAGAAAAACCTCCTTTGGTACGTAGGAAATCTTTCATTACAGCTTCGCAGGTTATCCGAGCGATTAACTGGCACATATCTGAGGAAGAAGCCTTGGTCACACACCCCAATATCATGACGCAGTCAACCAAGAATTGCAAAGAAATGAAACAAACGCCCAAAAGTGTGTAAAAGAGATCCTTGACCAACTTATGGATGGACCGGAGATGGTAGGTGGGGTTCTCGGGATGGTCATCCAGTGACCATGACCACCACATCAGCAAAGAACATTCGATCACAGTTGTCCAATACAGCCGTGTAAAAAGTTCGCACACTATTTCAACCAGAAAAATTGATCAGTTATTCTGGGGATGGACGTACATTGCCAAAGCTTATGCTAAGTATACTTAATCAGGTGGCTTTAAGCAGACAAATTCCAGGCATCAGCGAGACGGTTCGATTCTCAACAAGCACTTATGAAATTCAGTCCTCTTACTGACTGACAGTTATCTCCGCATCATTAAAAGCTAGCCCTTTCAACCTCAACATCATCGTTACCGCTTGTTAGCTGGCTACCAACAAGATTCCCATAGATTTACTAGAATAATGTAAGTAAAATTGACAGTGGTTTAAACTTCAGTCTGCCTCTATTTATCTGCACGGCTAAGGTCGAAAAGAAATAATGCAGGCGTCACAAGTAGGATGCACTTGCAAAACTAATAGTGAATGAAACGCCAACAAAGAAATTAGTGACCGCAGTCACTAATTTCTTGCCATCGCCAGCATATTTCTAATACTAAGATTTTGACCACATGTCGGGCTATAACAACATTTGCAAAAGTGGTCAGCTACCCGCTTATTAGCTCGAATTTTCTTGATCATGTAGTCGAGATCTTACGAGCTAATTACTCAAAAGCAATCCATGGCTTAATTTGTAATACAACTAATGAAACGTATTTGATGAATTAATGCTTGGCTGTTTATTCGCACCAACAGCTATTGAATGAAATAAGAAATGCACGGAGAATTTCCAATCTTTGTTGAAAAGCTATTGATATAACGATGAAGAAGGTCTTCTGTGTCAGTGTACGCTATCTACATCAAGAATCAGCAGAGCCTGCCACTAATTTTTATCTTTTAATTCTTGTTGAAATACCGATGGTGTTATAAAGTCTCTTCAAGCCGCTTTGAACGAAGGTACTATCGGTTGGAATAAGGTGATTAACCATGCCTCACGTGGAGAGATTTTAATGCTGGGGCAAAATAACTCTTGTTAGGATGCTAAAGATGTAAAGATGTTGTCCGCGACCCGTTTGTTTTAAAGTGCTTTTGTCGCTCATTTCATTTAGTTGCCAGCCACGCTTGTTAAGTATCCTCAAAGACGGAGGAGCAACTGACAACTCCCAACAGACAAAGTACGAAAAATTTCAATATATCGTTGAATGCGAACCGCAGTGTGCTCAAACCTTGTCAAACACGCCGGCCATACTTAGCACAATGTGGTAGCAGGGTACCGAGTTAGTGTCATGCATTGAAGCTGTTTTTCACTGATAAGCTTTCGAAGCAAAATCCCCATCAGACGAAAGAATATTGGATTCGTTGCAGGCTCCTAACATGCAAGCAACTTGAGTTCACCGAGTTTGTGCTTGGAGATTTAACATGGTTGAATGCAATGTTACAGTCGGAGGCCATCAAATTGCATCGATTCTTGCCTGAAGTAGAACGGGTTATAAAGATGTTCTGCAACGTTTTCATGCCCACAGTAGCAGATTATGCGAGTTCAATAGACGTCAATGATGACAAGTGGTGTGCAATACAAGAAATTTATCCTGGTATATTGGCCCATGAAACATTGAATTTAATGAGCCCACATGAACGTGGAAGATTTTTAAAGATATGTCGGGCTTGGTGTAGAGAAGCAGTAACCCAAACTTTACTTCGCGTCAAGCTTGCTGGTCGTGTCCTTAAAAGTTTGCACGACATAGTGCCAAAGTGAATGATTATGCTCCTCCAGCTGCAGCAGGTGTTGGAAAGAAATAGCCCTTGTTTGACAGGAGAAACCAGCATTCAGCCAATTGATCAACAATGGCGATCAATCTTGACAACACAACAGCAAGTGGAAGTTGGGAAAAAAGGACATTACAGAATCGTGGAAGTCAATGTCCACCACCACAAAGTACTACTGTAGTGAAGTCGACATTCTGGAGTAAATGACAATAAAACGACTTGGAAACAGCCTCTGTTAAAACCATTGAATCAATTGTGAATGCAAGTGAACATTTTGAGAAAAACTTCGAAATAAATTAGTCTGATTCACCTTCGTGCAAACGCAAAACAAAATACAAAGCAGAACGTGGTGTTGTTTGAGCAACAGAAACTGAAGCTTTCCTTTAAAACTCATACCATCACAATATCACATCTTTACAATATTAAACAAAACACATTTCTTTCCTCTTTAGTTTTCTCTTATTTCAAGTAGGGGGTTATTCAAATGTAGGAATACGTAGGGGAAAAACGATACTGGCGCTGAGAAATGTCGAGGAAAAATGCGATTGCAGTGGGTGAAAGTTGTCATGTCAGTAGCAGCACTGCTTTTCAGTTTGATTTTGGCAGCCGGGCCATCTTCGAAATATTGAACTGTTGAATGGTGTTTGCTGTCAATATTGATAGCAGAAGCAATCTCTCGATCAGTTTTTTAAATCTATGTGGCAGGCCTTTTAATTAGAGTTTGGGCAATATTTGTGGGCCCAGACATCCTTCGCGGCACGTGCCTGCTTCACGTTCCCTGCAGAACGGACGTTTTGGGAATGCAAGCGTCTCCGTGTCACGTCCAACACAGTTGCGACTTTATCACCGTGGCTTCCATGCTAGCCATACCACACCTTTTTAAGACAGCAGTGTTGGTTAACTCGATCCTGTCAACTATGTTGAAAATACGACAGTGGAAGCACACGTGAAATGCTTTAACGCTGGTAGATGTCTTCTGTATGGGGTCCATTTTTTGTCCAGTAAAGCAGGTGGGTCTTCCAAACAGGTCAAATCAACACTTGCTTCTTAAACGCGTCGATTTACCTCTACGTCATGTGAGCCATCACCTGACGTTTGAAGGATAGCGAAAGCTCTTTACGAGCATTTTTATTCCACAAATTCTTAAAAGGCTCTTTCTCTCTACATTCCTCAGTACAATCCCGTGTAAGTAATAAATTTATTAATGGATCCAATACAACCAAATATTAATTATGAACTTCACTGCCTGGTGTGTCCCTGAAAAACGGAATTTTTTAAAAGGATGAATGCGAGGATTTGCTCTTTCCTTTCCTTTTTTCCAAGTTGCAAGTCTCGTTCAAGGAAACCACTGAAAAACTGATATGTTCTGAGTATTGCGCACCACTAACGCAAGTGCTTTCGGTTCCGCATACAGCAGGGTAGCAAATTTTGTTGTTCGAACAAAAGGCAACGCAGCGATACAATAAGCAAAACACGAGATGGTAACAAAATTAACAAAACAAAAGCTGTTCATTGTAGTGTGTCTTTTCATACTATTAGAATTTACAGGTTTTGTAAAAACAATGCTTTTGCCAAAATTATGACAGATTTGTTGTGGGTGAGCCACAGGGGTTGGGAAAAGGTATTTTAAAAATTTTCTACACCATTTTATCACCGGCAATACTCTTGAAATGAGCGCTGGCGTGCATAAGGACCTCCACACCATAAACCAGCGATATGATGCACAAATTTAACATACCTACGTTTCTTGCTATTGTAACTGATGCTTGTGAAATAACCGTGTTAGCCAAACAGATATACAACATCCGTAAACCAAGTGACCATCCTCTTAACCATTTACACGCAGCCGATAAATTTCGTACAATACAGATCTACAAGAAGCCTCATCCTGTCTTGTTCAGCATTACTTTGATGAACGTCCCAAATATAAACAAACAAGAATGCCGAACATTGTAGAACTTTACTTTCATATTTTAAGAAAGGGCGAGCTTGTAATTGTAGGTCTCCTAAACAATATTTTAAAATTATAATAATGCTAACATACGCTATTTTTACAGCTCATCCTTGCCTTCTGCAGGTGCTTCTTTGGTTTCGCCCTGAAAAAGGAAGAAGTAAACAGCGATTAATTGTAAAGAAATTAATTCTGGGAAAAATATAGCAAAAGCGTAAAAACTCTCTTGTATACAACCCCGCAGCTTTAATGCAAGGGGGCCGTTTATTTTGTAATACTGTTCTAGTGGGAAAGGCGAATCGAAAGGTAAAAGTCGGCTTTGCGCATGCTTCAATATACAGTCGACTGTATCTCGAACAAATTTCTCGGTACCGTCAGTTGGAAAGGGTCCCACTTTTCAAATATTTTGTACTTCTTTCAAGTTAGCATGGCCAGTTCTATTCCATACAAAGGTCCAATTCAGGAATTAAAGGATGAGAACCATATGTAAAACCCTTACATTCAACAATGAATTTGTCTTCCTTGGGTATTAAAGTACGTTCCGCAGTAACACTAATTCATTTCTCAAGAATGACAACAAAAACTCTGTCGCTACAACCTTGAACACTTAAAATGAGAAAACCAGCCACAAATCTCGTCAGGCAGGCTTTGGTCAGACAGAATGAATGCTGCATGCACCCGGCAGTCTCGGAAATATTTCCCAGTGTGCACAGACCTTAAAATAAAAATTCCACAGCACATATACATTTGAAAAAATCCAAGACAAATAGCTTATGGTCTATGATTAGCAGCGTAAGAATGAGTATAAAAAAGCCAAAAAAATTAAAGAAACCAATATCAGAGCGTTGCACAGAGAGGGCATTAAAATGAAGAGCTTACCTCTACTTCATCTTCTTTTGTTTTACTGCTCGTTTCTTCTGTAGGTGTTTCGGTTTTTTCTTCGGTGGTGGGCTTGTCTTCGGTTTCATTTTCCTTCTTTTCATCTTCATCTGCTTTAACCTCCTCTGGTTCTTCTGCTTTCTCTTCTTCTTCCTCTTCTTCTGCTTCTACCTTTGCATCAAGATCTACACCCATACTAAGTCGAAGCATGCGTTCAATTCGTCCAGCAAAGTCCAACGAGTTCTACAATTAAAGTAAGAAATACAATTACAGTAAAAACATCATTAAGGGCAAGCGCCTTGAATTTGGCAGTCCTTACCACGAGAAACTCTGGTACCACATTGTATTTAAAGGCCTTTGGGATATTTTAACTTGCACACAAAAAAAATTAATTAATAAACTTGCTAAAATTTTCTCCAAATGTCAAGGTGGAGCAAGCTAAAAGATCAACAATAAAGTGCCATTATCAACTTTATCGGAACATGGGCACTTTCAGGTGCTTATAAACAGTGTTTTGGTCTTCCTTTGGTATGACTGAAGGACAAGCTAGTAGTGTACATAACCCGTAGATGCGTGTCCGTGTGCGTCTGTCATAACCAACAAGTATTTAAGAATCACAACAACGTGCGCGTTTTAATCAAACTTGCCGATTCTATTCCCCTGTAAACTTACCTTTATGTTGTAACCAGATCTAAGAGTTGCAGTTTCAAATAGAACACGTGCTAAATCAGCTGCAGTCTTGTCTGCTTTGTTGTCCTGTACTCTTTTAAGAAGTTCCTTAACCAGTGGATGGTTTGGATTCATTTCCAATGTTTTCTTTTGTGTAGCATAGAAACTAATGAAACAGGAAAAGAAAAAGAATTATCTCCATTAGCCGGAAATTTTAACCAAAACAAATCCAGACTGTTGAACCAAAACAGTGACTGGTAAATGTCTACTAAACTACTAATCAAAACACAAAAGCACCATGGAAATGCACAACAATGCTAACTGGAAACTTGCAGAACAGGAATACAGGTTGGAAAAAAAAAAAAAAAAAAAAGAAGAAGAAGAAGCAGCTGAAAAGCAAGTTATTTGCATTCACTAACACAGGGGATACCCTATGGAATTAAAAACTCCGTTATCCAAGTAATTGTTTATTCACCCTCCAAAAACTAAATTATTTAGCTGACTACACAATCAAGAATATAAACCTACCTTTGAGAAGGGTCCTTGCTTTTTGCATAAGCCTGAGATTGCATAATTCTCTCCATGTTTCCTGACCATCCATATGAACTTGCAACAAGAGCACATGGGGACTCGGTCAGTCTCTGCGAGACTGTGGCCTTTTCAATATCATCTTTCAAGGCTTCATCCTTTAGCCACTTTAGTAGAGGTTCATATTCTTTCTCCAAAGCTTCTTTCTTTGCTTTTTGCTTATCACTTTCATCCCCAAAAGTAAGTCCTTCCTTGGCAACATTCTGGAATTTCTTTCCCTCAAATTCTGGTAAACTCTACACAAATAAAATGACAAAACATTATGAATGGAAAACAAAAACTACAGTTAACATAATTGAATGGATGTTTCCTTCCATGCCTACACTAGTTGTATCAGTCATGGTAAAACATGGTAACAAATCTCCATTTGATCATTTCTTCCTATTAATATGAAAATTCTGGCTACACAAATAAATACGTATTGACTCTTAATTTTATTATCCTTCAAATTCAATTAAATTTATCGACGCGATCTGGTCAAAACGAACCATCTGAAGTATTTGACTGGACAGCCTACAAACTGTTGAGAATTCAGTCACCAGAGTCGACCAGGTTTATCAGGAACAAGTTGACAACTCAGCTATTTCAGTTTTATCTTAAAAATTCTATTTACCTGTATACAGTATTCATCAACAGGCTCTGTCAAATAAAGAACTTCATAGCCCTTCTTTAATAGTTTCTCAACAAATGGAGACTTTTCAACTTCACTTCTGCTTGAACCAGCCATGAAATAAATGCTCTCTTGTTTTTCCTTCATGCGGCTTACATAATCAGCAAGGCTTGACAATCCATCCTTGGAGTTGGAAGTAAAGAAGCGTAAAAGCTTGGCAAGACGAGTTCTGTTGGAATGATCTTCAATTACACCAAGTTTGATGCTGGAAAGAAAATTTAAAGTCATAAGCTATAGAAAAGTACACATAAACAAACATGAGCAAAGTAAAGGAAATGGAACAGTTCAATATTTTGTACATGCAAATGAAAAATAAGTATTTCATCACAGCAGAGATCATATACCACTAAATATTTAGTGAGCCTGTAAAAAAAACGTCACTAATGCTCCTTTCTGGCACCAGTGAATGTGTTTTGCAGGGGCAGTCTAGACTGGTTAATGTTAACACTGCTTCCAACAGGGGGTTTTCAAAAGTCCAGACTGTTACTTAATTTCATTGTAAACAATCCAGTTGTTTACACCCATGGCCTTACATCCCAAATACTATTAGTGTGCAAATTTAATAAAAAAATTCCCAAAGACACACACCATACCAGATAAATATAACCCTTACCAAAAGATACACTGACCTCAGCATGCTCAGCACATACAATACGGTATAAAACTCGATGCTTTATCTAATATATATATATATGATTAGCAGAGCTTGGAGAGATGTTAGTGGGGTAGTTTGTGACAGAAAGATGCCTCTGAAGCTAAAAACCAAGATCTGCACAGCAATCATACAACCTGTGCTACTGCATGGATTAGAGACAGCAGCATTAAGAAAGGCAGAGGAAAGGGCCCTTGAAGTGACGTGGATATGTGGTATATCACTTCTGGAACACCGGACCAACTACGACATTCGAAGGTTTGTTGGTGTGCCAAACATATCCAGGAAGACCAGGGAAGCAAGGTTAAAGTGGTGTGGGCATGTAATGAAGAGGAACCAGGAGAACCCAATAAAGCAAGCATGACAGGAGACAGTTCAGGAGAAAAGGAGCAGAGGCAGGCAGAAGCCGAGAAGGAGAGATGTTGTAAGGGAAGACATGTGGCAAGTTGAAGCGAATCTGGAGGACTGCAAGGAGCGCGGAAAGTGGTGCAGACTGTGTCGAGCGGCCGACCTGTCCTAGTGATGGAACAAGACCACGGAAGAAGAAAAAGAAGATATATATATATTCAAAATTAAAAAATTAAAAATACCCCTCTCCAANTTAAGAAAGGCAGAGGAAAGGGCCCTTGAAGTGACAGAAATGAAAATGTTGAGGTGGATATGTGGTATATCGCTTCTGGAACACCGGACCAACGACGACATTCGAAGGTTTGTCGGTGTGCCAAACATATCCAGGAAGACCAGGGAAGCAAGGTTAAAGTGGTATGGGCATGTAATGAGGAACCAGGAGAACCCAATAAAGCAAGCATGACAGGAGACAGTTCAGGAGAAAAGGAGCAGAGGCAGGCAGAAGCCGAGAAGGAGAGATGTTGTAAGGGAAGACATGTGGCAAGTTGAAGCGAATCTGGAGGACTGCAAGGAGCGCGGAAAGTGGTGCAGACTGTGTCGAGCGGCCGACCTGTCCTAGTGATGGAACAAGACCACAGGAAGAAGAAAAAGAAGATATATATATATTCAAAATTAAAAAATTAAAAATACCCCTCTCCAATATCAATCTGTCCCATAAAGTTGTGTTCCCTGCTTTTGCAATGGACCAGAATTTCTATTTTTATATATTAACTTTTATTCCCAATCCTTTTATGGCACCAGCCAGTGTATATTATGTTGCCATACTTATGGAACCTTTATTACAAAATCCCAAACATGAACTGATCTCCAAAGATAACACAAACATACAATTTTGGACTCCACAACAAGATAAAAAAAGTGCAATTATCACATTTAATAAGACTCCTTGCTTATCATAGCTAAAACAAAAAAGTTTGCAAAGATCTACATACTTAGTGCTGTATTCCTTCCAAAACTTATCAAGGTAGACATCAGCAGGCAATTTCTTAAACATGTCGAGAGCCTTTCTGACAAGTTTCTTTTTGATAACTTTTAGTAATTTGTGTTGTTGAAGTGTCTCACGAGATACATTTAGAGGCAAGTCATCAGAATCCACAACTCCTTTGATAAAGGCTAGGTATTTGGGCATCATGTCTTCAAAATTATCAGTTATGAAAACTCTTCTGACATATAGTTTAATGTTCTCTTTTCTCTTTCCATAATCTTGGAATGTATCATGTGGTGATGCCTTTGGCACAAAGAGAATGGAACGGAAAGTAACTTCACCTTCGGCTGTGAAATGAGTCTGGGCAAGTGGATCATCTGTATCCTAAAAAATGTAATAGAAAGGTCATATGTATTAAAAACCCACTTAAAAATATCCTCACATAAAACTTGAGATCAAACATTGAAGGCGTTTTCTAAAAGCTGTTGTATTTTGAGGTTTCTCACAAACCCCATATAGAGGCATGAAGAAACAAGTGTTTTGTTTAGGTGTAGATACAAATCAATTAATGCTGCCTTCAACTGTATCTTTTTTATAACACAATAAATGTACAAAAAGAAATTATCAAGATCTAAAAATAAAAATAAATATTTTACATTTAAATGTTCAAGTTGTTGGGTTATAAAAAAATTGAAATTCTTAATATTTTTGAATATAGCAATCCTTGGCCTGCTTGATCTCTGTTGGAAGCAAGCTGTACAACTTGGCAACATAAAGAAAATGCCAGATCTCTCTTTGAGCTTAACTTTTGGCAAAATTTAGCAAAATTCAGGCATATGTTCCTTTCAATGAATTTTTAAACATGGATAAATTTATGTAGAATTTATGTTTGATAGGTATTCAAGGCCTAACAACTTTACTTGATTTCTTAAATGTAAAGGCTTTGAAGTACTTCCTTCTGTGTTTTTTCAGGGTCAAGTTAAGCAATCCAGGCCACCAGGATGTTGCTTGTGTATACAGTAGTTGTATCATCTAGCATCAGAATGATCCTTGTTGTTTTATTAGGTTAAGTTTCAAAGAAGCTTTCTTCACTTTTTAAAAATCAAAATTCTTTCTCAAAATTACAATTCTTATTAATCAAGGTATCAATGTATTTATACGTCTCAGTAGCTGATCTTTGTGTTATCATATTAATGTTAAAGTTCTGATGGACCATTTACGAGATGTTTACTTCTTCCTATCATCAAATTGTTTTCTCTTTCTTGAGATTTATTATCAACTCATTTTTTTGCAAGCAGAAAGCAATATTTTTAAAATTCTGTATTCAACTTCTTCAGCTGTCATTGCAGGGTTGCAAACAATGGTGTCATCTGCAAATTGGATAACAATACCTTGCTTGCAAATTTCATTTTACATAACACTAATGAAATTTCTTCACAAACTTTACTTTTTGTAATAGGCATGTTATCCATATCCAAATATGCTCCTAAAAACTTGTAAACACAGCAACAAAAATAGAAGAAAAATTAAATCTTTATTAAAAAACATACCCTGCTGATGGCTTTGTAAAATTCATTGTATTCTTTATCGTCAACTTCTTTTGGTTTCCTTAGCCAGATAGGCTTACTTGTATTAATAAGCTCCCAGTCCCAAACTGTCTTTTCAACCTACAGACGTCAAAAATGGACCATACTTTAAAATTTTGAAAATAAGAAAACCACCAAAACAATTTTGCTCAAATTCAACAATAATCAGTTGCTTAATTACTGAGCATGTACATATACACACTACAAACAGCAATATATGTATATATACACACATACATATATATATATGTATGATTACATATGTTGGGAAAATTGCTTTCAATTTAAACCAAGCAGAGTATTTAATTTTACCAACAAAAAGTGTACAACTGGCTATTTTAGAGGATTTCTGTAAACCTAAAGGCATGGTGTCAATCAGGCTAATCAAAAATGATACAGAACCAGAATAGTAAAAATTTTACATTAAAATAATCACTTTAATGTGTCTACCACAATGCACAAGTTCTTTCTTACATAGTCGAGCCTATAAGGCTTCACTAAACGATTACAGCTACCATGCGATGCTTTTGATGGAAGCTATGACTTGGCATTAAAAAATGTATTAAAAAGGTGTAACCATCTAATTGGTACGGCTTCCATGGAAATGGAAAGTCACTAGGTGTCAGTTGAGAATCAAAGCTTCTAGACACAACACAGTCCTGAAGCTCTTGCCAAACCAACATTTACTTTTGCTACAAGAGAACTAACTTGGTTGGCATGATGGCCAACAAGTGAAAGGATGTAGCCTTGAAACATTGAAACCTTAAACATGTACATTATATACAATACTAATTTTATAAAACTTATTGCCTGACCTGGGCAAACAAATGGCATCTTACCTAATCTAATTGGGCCACCAATGTAGAAAAAGCCACAGCTAGAAGTTTGCATGCTTACAAGTACAATGCAACTTTTCTAATTTTAGTATTCTCATTTTGTTAATATTGGTGGTAAATTTAATGATTAGAAGAAAATAATAAAATGCAAACCTGTAAAGTCAAATGATTTGGGTGGGTCTTGACAATGTAAGACCACTTCATAAATACCTTGTATTAACTCAAAGTTCTAAATACAACTGCCAATTTCATGTTACAACACAAGATAAAACTATGTGACCAATAAATACCACCAACTCAAACTCTGCATAACCTGGGGTCTTTTTATATAGTAAACATTATTTCCATATTAAAATCCAAATAAGAAATCATGACTTTCTTACACAACACATCAAATGGTTGCTTCTCAAAAATAACCTTGCATGAAAATGCCCTTTCAAATATCCACCAGCACCATTTACTTTTAACTGGTCACTTTATACAACAATGTATAAACCTTACAAACCTTCTTAGTCTTTGGTTTTTCCTTCTCTTCTTTTTCCTCTTCTACTTTAGCATCTTCATCATCTTCATCCTTTTTGTCTTTATCTTCTTTGGCTTCTTCTTTCTTCTCATCTTTCTTTTCCTCATCCTTCTTTTCTTCATCCTTTTTGTCACTAGCCTTGTCCTCCTCCTCTTCAACAGGTTCTTCAACTTCTTCAGTTTTGCTTGACCATAAGTAAATATTGAAGTTGATAAATTGCGAGTATTTCTTAATGAGATCCTTTAATGTTCCTGGCTCCAAGAAATCCCTAGCTTCTTCTTTGAGGTGAATGCTAAAATACAAATTTAATCATTGTTTGCAAATTATTAAACAGGTCAGTGGTTTGTCTATTGTCTACCAGTTTTATCTTAACAAAGCAACAGAATTAACAGCCAATTGCTTAATCACACACAAACTTTATGGAATGTATATTTTTCATTCACTTATTTTTGCAAAAAAAATGAACATCTCGACATTTGCATATATCTGAGCTTTTAACTTTTGTCATGGGTACAAGACTGCAAGTTGGTTAAACATTTCTAATGTAATATGCAAAAGTTGTTAATGTTAAAGATGAAACTTAAGTACTGCTACAAAATTTCAGTGTTAAATACAATGACCATATATACCATACACCCTTCACAAGACTCCTACAATTAAAGTAAACAAAAAAACCCATTTTTTTCAATCTTCTGAATTTTGCATTGGCATGGGCTGCACCACTGAGTAAATGTCCATCCATCTTCCCCCATTTTACTTGTGTACCAAATCTGTTTTAATAAAACTGGTCTTCCACACTTCACCAAGTGAACTTTTATGGTTGACAGCTTTATATGGTATTGGAGCTTTATAGAGCTCCAATACGTAACAACAGATACTATTTAGGCTACAATGCCTACCTTTCATGTTTGTAAAAGTTTACTTTATTACTACATTTACTACAAAAAGATCACAGCAGATTGCAAGGAAAAAGTAAACGTGGTAAAAAATATAATTTCAAAAACCCCTCACAATTTACCTGATTTGGGTTCCACGTTTGAGTGTATCACCACGTGGGTCTTCAGTTACAGTAAAACTTGCTGAATCTGACTCCCAGATGTACTGTTTGTCTTCATTATTTTTTGAAGTAACAACTACACGATCTGCAACAAGGAATGTAGAATAAAATCCCACTCCAAACTGACCAATGAGGTCACTTGCAGAGGTAGCATCTTGAGAATCCTGAAGGTGGAAAATACAACCCATACTATTTAGATACATATAAATACAAATTAGGGGCAAAACTGGTTACACTTATTGATAAATGATTGATAAAATTAACACTGGTACAAAAATGTTCCCTGACTTTGATACCAACAATGTTAAAAGAAGAAACACTAGATCCACCAAGCCATTTTTTACTATTTGTGTAAAAATAAACTGTCATAATTGTTTCTGCCTGGAATGGAGAGCTGCAACTTCATGCAGTTGTACTGCAATCAAGGGGTTATGAAATCTATCCCCTGCACAGCTTTTCAACTTTACAAAAAGATATGGCCATTGGTACTTGTCAGGAAGGTCATACAACAAAAAAAAGCTAACAATTAAAATAAGAATTGCACAAAACCTTGTACAGACTGCACATGTTAAAATGGGGTGCTGTTTTCCTAAATGGCTCTTTTCTAAGAAAAAAACTTCCCTGACACCCATTTATGTTGGCCTCCCTTTACAGCTTGTGCCTGGCAAGTTTCTCGACTCTAACTTAACCATTCAAAACACATCTCTTGCATTACATTTTCATTGCAAGGTTTACATGTCTTGTCAACTCTTACAGGCATTGTTTCACAGCCATACAGTACAACAAAACCTAAGCTGAATGAAGTGGTTCCTTTTTTCTCTTGTGTGAAAACACTATATCTAAATGAATAAGATATGAATATGGTTTGGCACAAAGATTTAAATTTACATCTTTTCATCAATTTCCAAATATTCACAATACCAAGAATGCATCCATCTCAAAAATATTACCCTCCCGATTTCTTTTATCACAACCATTACCAATGAACACATATATTGTCTCGTCTTTCATCCAAAACTGCTAGATATTAGAAATAGATTAGGAATTACAATGCCACATTTGAAAGGCCAATTTAATACATTTCCATGTAATAACACCAAAATGCCTTATTTAACAATGCCTGTACTCTGTAAATTAAATAATTGCACCACGACATGCACTGCTGTATGGAGTAATCAAATGGATATCTTAACAGAGCAAGAACCAGACAGGATTTGGGGTAAACCCAACAAACTGCATATTTCTCCGTGTTCTTTTGTACAAACAAGTCGCCCTGAGATACTGAGATGGTCGCCTTGAGATGGTCCATGTTACCTACTGAACAAAATAATACTACAATTCTGTTGGTCCAACGTTTTAATCCGCATTTTCGACTGCTAAAAGCTGTAAACCACAAACAAAACAAATGGCAAAAATTTAAAACAATCCTACTGTTTGTACAAGGTAAAGCATTTCAGTAATGGTCTGTGCTTACTTGCATCTTTGATAAAAATTCGCTTGTCCCTGATTTTGCAATGGTTCCAAGTTGGTTCACCAAGTCATTTTTGGTCATCCCAATACCAGTATCTGTGACATGCAATACATGATTATCTTTGTCTGCTTTAATTTTTATTGACATTTCGTCAGTTGCTGCGAGAGCACTTTTGTCTGTAAGAGACAAGAACCTAATTTTGTCCAGGGCATCGGATGCATTGGAAATTAATTCTCTTAGGAAAATCTAAAAAGAAAAAAAAAGCTACAGTATTACATGGCTGCAGTCAATATCTGAAAAAAACCCTTAAAAAACATAAAAAGTGTACACAACCCTAAAGCTTCTAGTTTCTTCCGGCAACACACAGGGGAATAAAGAGAGACATTCCACTCCTTTTTTTGGAGATGAGGTTAAAAGGAAGCATCCTCTGTCCACATGATAATCTTGTCGATTATTACGTATCAATTATCAAAAATATTGTTTTGAAATTGTCAACACCCCTCGGAAGCAAATTTTTAGTTTGAAAAGCCTTGAAACAGGAGCGTGTTGGGGATGGGGGGAAGAGGGTCCATATACCCTCAGTGAAAAATATGGACACACATTTCAACTTTAAAGTCGTTTTATTTGTACTGTACAGGGTACGAATTCTGATTTTTTCTGTAATTTTCATAGAAGCCCATGCAATTAAATTGTTATGGCTTATGTCTATTCTTCAAGATCCAATTGTTGATATTCTGTTAACTGCATTTCAGTTTAATTAATATTCATTAGAAAATAGACGCACCAGCCCTACAATTCATTAATTGAGAAGACTAACATTTGGGGCGGTGGGTGTTGAATCGAGAAAATACGATCTACCTTACATATGCAAAGCAAAATTTTTATTTGCAGCTTACAGGACACGTGAAGAAAGCAGCTATACCATATAAGCCCAATGATGCCATTAGCACTTGATTTAAGTAATGCTGTCAACTTGTGCATTGGAATTCTGAATACCTTTCGTACCTTGCCATTCAAGTATAGAATACCATACAAGCCAGTAAACGACGCCTACTTGAAACCACAACGAATTCAATGGCCTACGAAGTTTGTCACTGTAAAATTACAAGACTCACCTCTTTGTTTTTATATAAAGAATTGATGATGAGCTTCATCATTCTATTGACTTCAGCTTGAAAAGCATGCTTCTCAGCTTTGTCTCTAAGTTCTTTCATTTGAGCTACACTAAGGCCATCAAGTTTTATGGCTTCTTCCTCCCTTTGAACTGCTTCATCATCAGTTCTTGAGCCTTCTCGACTTTTGCCAACATCATCGTCTACTTCAGGAGGGACAACCTCGTCTTTCTTCTCTTCCTTTTTTTCTTCGGTTTCTTCTGCTGCGTTGAAACCTGCGTAAAAAGGAGTAAAAGAAACCTATTTTATTACAATGTTAAACTGGTTCTCTTAACCTTTTACTAATTTTGAGGCTAGAATTAGTTATTATGTACTTAAACATGACCATGTTTCAGTTCAGAGTAAATGAATAAACTTAAGCTGATTATTAGGACCTAGTGTCATGTAAAAAGCACTTTGCATTAATTGTAATGTTCACACAATAAGTTTTAGTTTTAACACGTTTGAATAAACTGATAACGAAAATAAGAATTTATTTCCCAATTAATTATTATCAATTACTTTGGTACTTCGAAATGTTGCCTTGATTCCTTTGACCAAAGTAAAGTGTTAATTACTATTTCTACAGGATGGCTTAACGAGTCAAATATCTCATCCTTTTGTTTGTTTCCAACAAGATCGTTATGGAACTTTGTCATGGATGCAATAGAATTAGCAATTAGCTGTTGAAGACAGGATGACTGAAACAAATAAATTCAAAATTTATTCGTTGTGGCTGCAATAGCAAAAAAGCATGGGTCAGGCAATTATGAATTAAAGAGTACTTGCTTAACATAGAATTAATACAACATATGTACTTACAGCACAGCAGCGCCAGGCATAATCCGATAAACAAAAGGTTTTTCCTCCCCATGTTGACAGCCACCTTTGCAAGTTTTGGTCCTGAGTGACTTGTATTGCAAAGAAGGCTTATAAGTAAGAGAGACCTGTTGAAGCTGAATATTGAAAGGATGTCGTGGAAAGCAAGGAAGAGATTTCAATTCACAGTTTTTCCGAATTTCCGAGCGTGGCTAATGCTGATTGGTCAAGAGGAAGCATGTGACCAACGTGGAAAATTTTAATTGGCCCTAAAAGGGGGATAACCTTGGACTCATTTTCAAAAAAAATGAAATGATTCCTCCGACTGCCTCATTTTCAATTTATACCCCCCCAAAGGTGGAAGAAAGTATGTTGACCTTGTGACCTGTTGTCACTGGCGCATGTTGCGACTTAACAGCCAGTGATACCCATCTGGTACCTTCTTAAGTAGTCATTTAAATTTTTAGGTGTATTTCAGGACTCCAAATCCTTATTGTTATCTGCGACTAATTTTCTTTGGCTGAAGTTCAGTAATGCCTTTAAGATTCCCAATGGCGCCAATTTACTGCAAGCCTGCTTATATTACCTTTGCAATTGGCACATATTCAGTTAGTCGGAATAAAAAACGCAGTAAATAAAATGACTATTGAAATACCAAGGATTATTATTCGCTGAAGCTAAAAGCCTTAAGCGTTTGAACTTGTGTGAATTTCATGACCTGATAAAATTATTACATATTGTCAGTCAGTTTCTAGGCTTTTCCCAACTGCAACATAAACTTGGTCACACTTCAAAGTGGGAGCCTTAAGCCCTACACTTGATTCCTGGTTTCTCCTTTGCAGACCACCCATTCGGCCCATAGATGTCACCTCGGATCTCAACAGGATAATCTATGGTAATGGTTTAGTTAACGGGGTGGATCTGGCCTGCAGTGAAAATCACAAAAGTGTACAAAGTTTGTGGATGGAGTAGGGGTACATTGCTTTTTAATTAACAAGAATAAAAATTATGCAATAACTTTTAAAAGTAGTGTTAATTTGAACAGGAAATTTTTTCAACCCATTAACTATTCATATTAAACAACAGCTCCTACAATCTTGGACAACTTAGTACCAAGTAACTAGTACATTCGTCCTATCTTTTATTTATCAAAGGCAAATCTCATTTTTTTAAAAATTACAAAGTCAACACAGAGGAAGAAAATGCTGGATGAAAACATTCTCGTTTAGATATAGGTGGGATGAGCATTTAAACATGCACAACTTTAACCTGGATAATAAGTTAAATGGCAGAGATAAAGGTTGTCCAATGTGGAAAAAATACGGCCTTCAGTTGTCGCATCCTTCAACTGAGACAAATCAGCATTAGCTATCAGTAGGTGAGAAAAAAGAAGAATGTGGGCATCATTTTCCATAATTTTTGTTTTAAACCATAGGAAAAGAAATTATTTTGCTTCTTGATACCGAATTAGATTTCATATGATCATTGGATTGGAATAAAATAGTAGTCACTAAAAATCTATGCTTTAAGGAAAGTTTGTATAAGTTTTGGAACTCTCTCGGCTTTAAAAGTTGCACACAGCGCATACATTAATGACTGAAGAAATAAATAACATTACTATGGGTAATAAGGTAGAAAACTTTACCAGTTTTGGAAATTTTGAAAAGTGGCTTCCCCGATCCGTGGCGCATCAGGACAGATTGGAACCTCTAATTGTCTGTATTCCATGTAAAGACCCACATCAATTGCCATTCACGCAATAATGTTGGACATTGTCCGGCATGCGCACACTCAGAAGCCAGGGATATTGTGATAGGCTTGAGTGGTTGAACCATTACAAGAACAGTGAGGGACGCATCATTCTTAAAGACACCATCTGAAAGCTCCAGTGCTAAACGGCACAACAAGCGGAGGAGTGTTTTTGAAACTGTCTTTAAAATTTAAAATTTCTATATCTTCTTGTTTCTTATATATATATATATATATATATATATATATATATATATATATATATATAAGTGACAATGAAGGCATAGAAATTTCAAATTTCAAAAACCCTCCTCCACTTCAAAATATATCTTTCTCAGTGAACTTGAGTAAGGTGATTCAATTGCCTTAGTTTTCTATATTTATCTTGAATGCTTTTCTTGTTTAGTATCTATCTTTGACAACAAGTAGTGGTTAAGTTTAAGGTTTAAGTACTTTTCTTTTCTTTCCTGTGCAAACATATAGGCACAATGACTTGCATACTGCATTTCAGCAGGCTAGATTGAAAGTTGATTGTAGGAGGATGAACATCATATATTCAGACATTATCAAGTGGCTAATNTCAATTGCCTTAGTTTTCTATATTTATCTTGAATGCTTTTCTTGTTTAGTATCTATCTTTGACAACAAGTAGTGGTTAAGTTTAAGGTTTAAGTACTTTTCTTTTCTTTCCTGTGCAAACATATAGGCACAATGACTTGCATACTGCATTTCAGCAGGCTAGATTGAAAGTTGATTGTAGGAGGATGAACATCATATATTCAGACATTATCAAGTGGCTAATTCTTGACGTGATCCAGTTGCAATTACCAGTCCATCTAATTTTCGCTCTACTAGGCTTTCTTTGCATATTTTCATTTGTCCTCTGTATTCAAACACTGATATGCTTCTAAATGCTATGAAAAGATCGGCTAGATCTCCATTTCTGATCACTGTGTATGGATGTTTTAGAGCAGAGACTGTATGAAAGTGTACAACAGACCCAAGATATATCATAACTCTTATCAATACCTTTTTTCTCGTCGGTTACAATAGAACCCGACTTGGTGCAATGATCACTCAAGAAAATGGACAAATTTTTCCTTCTCCCAATTGCTATAGACATGGAAGTGGTCAATCTTGCCGACGCAAGCATCCTGGTAGCACAGGCATTCTGTAGGTGTACAAGGGTTGTATAACTTTTTGTAGTAGAATGCTCTGCACATACTGGTAATATGGATTAAATGCTATAACAAATAGACAAAAAGAATTTTCATACCCTTTTTCCCCTTTGAAATATTGTCCTGGGTTTGATGTTTGGGTTGTGGCGACTTTGTTGTGTAACCATTCTCTTATAGAAATATACAGTCCTTTGTTTGGCAAATATTATCACAAAAATCTTTCCACAAACATTTAAAATTCGATTTAATAAAACTCTCCAACGCCTTTCTCCTCTGCTTCTCTAGCTATGCATCTTTCTTTACCTCTACTTCAATGCTTTGTTGGTTTCCTTTTCTGTTATCGTTGATGGTACAACAGAAGGAACTAGTTTCGAAGGCGATTACAATACTGATAATCTTGTGAGAAACACTGTCATCTTACTGAGAAGTTTTAGTCATTTTCTTTAAAATAATGTTATTCACGTCTTTCCCCATAATATTCCCAAGTTGCATTTCTACACCAAGTTACGGTTAGGTATTTGAGACAATAAATGTGGTCTAAGGGAAAGTTGTGGGGTTTTTTGTATCACAATATATCTTGTCTCAATGAGTACTTCCAGCTTCCCATTTAGCCATTTAGAGAAACACCTTACATACTCGTATCCTCCTAAGTTATAGTTTTGTTTATGGGTAAAAAAGCAACTGTGTTTTCCCTGTTTAGTTTTTAATTGTCTTATTTGTCTTATTATACATTCTGTTTTAGCTACAACTTCCCCGCCACCCTCTTCTCACTTGGATATAAAACTGGTTACTTCATCAAATAGCTTCACTGCAATATCACAAAAGGTAACTGTCTAAATTTTTCCTAAACTACACAATTCATTTTGAACACTAGTGTTTCCACTGTTTTTTCTTTCCATGCTCCTGTACAAACCACCCCATCCTTTTTAAATTATAATACGCTACGTTTTATGCCTAGAGATTGAAATTTGTGTAGTTCAAAAAATAATTTTGAATGTCAAGTTTGTATACTTTTACTTGGCAGAAAGAAGGAATTTATAGCAAAGGAATGTATTACCTAATGTTCTGATAAAAAACAAGCAAGAAGTAAAATAATCACAATGATGATAATAATGATCGATGTTATTAAATGTCCTATCCTATAAAACAAACCAATAGGCTAGGCTGAGAATGTAAGGAATATAAAAAACTAATAAGCCACAAATCAATCATTCTGTTAAAAAAAGTGTATTGAGATTTTTAAAAAATTGTCCACCAGCTCATAAAAATTAAAACATTTGAGCCCATCTCTGTATTAAGATATAAAGTTGTAATTTGTGTCATTTTGAAAGGGTTACTTCTGAGTTTGCCGTATCTGGTCCAATATAAAACCACCCAACAAAGCACAAAATTTATTACCTGATTTTTACACTTGCTTTCACTTAATCACAGATATTTAAGCTTAGGCTGTGGACTTATTGTGTCTTTATTAGCAGGTATAAATTTGAGTCACCATTGCAGGTAACAAAGGCTGTTTTCGTTAAATTCGGAGCAGAATTTTTACAGATTAAAAGGTAATAGGTCATACTGTGAGTCTTAAGACATTTTTTTACTTCCCTTTACTTTTTTGTACCCCTGAAATGAAAAGAATGCCAGCTGTGAGTCCCATGGAAGCTGATTTAGTATAAGTTTGGTGCAATGCTATATTTTGAATTCTATTGCATTGTACTGTTACATTGTATTACATCAAATATCACTGTGGTATTTTATATCACATATATTATATTGTATTCTGTAATATTATGTTATGTTATCATTCTCATAATAATAATAAGAAAATCTTTTAGCTGGAAGCCAACAGTCGACAATTACCCTAACTTATTTCACTCAAAATTGTCTGATCTGGGCCATCTGAGCTATAATCTGCTAATAAGACAATGGGGCCTGTAAACGAAAATATAGGAAGGATGAAGCAAGAGCAGTACAAAAAAGGTAAATAAAAATTATGATTTCTGTGTGTTTCTGACTTCTGAAGGTGGTATTAACCAGACAACAAAAAGAAGCACTAGCGTTTCAGATTAAATAAATCTCTACAGTAATAAAAAGCCTCAACAGTAAATGGAAAAGAATTGGAAGATTTTCGGCTGTTACCGGAATACTATGAAAGAGGGAATAAAATGAAAGCTAGTTCACAGGGGAACCTTCTATAGAAGTTCTCTCAGGGTAAACTTAGTGATATAACATTGCTACGGTAAGACACAGGTTACAGCCGATAACTTAGCAAACGGCAAATTGAAGGTTTGGGAGTAAAGTACTTGCAATTTGCTATTTTGTGAGGTTCACTCTTAGCAGCATTTAAAAAACAACAAGGTATACAAATATGGAGGATAGACTGACATTTTGATTCCTAATTGCTCTCAGTAAGAGGTCTGGTGTAGTGCTATCGTACATATTTTCTGCTGCTGTCACTAGATACAGGGAAATGAGATAAAAGTGGCTTTAATCTTTCAAGCTCTCAAGCTAGTTTTGTATGGCTTTAAGTATTTGTTAAAGTTCAATATTTCAAAAAGAATAGTTAGACTAGATTGACATGTTTATTAGGAAACTCAGTAAAAGTCTCTTAAATACGGAAGCAACAACTTTTTGCTATAGCGACAAAGCTCTCAGGTAAAAACTTTTTTCGCCTTTTAGAAACATAATGTGGAGACTCTTGGAATTCACATCTCCGTTGCAAAGCTTTACTAGCTTTCACTTCAAATCACTACAAATTAGTCTTCAAACACTGTTTAATGAGTGACTTCCTTTCACAATTATTCCATGGGTTCAAAATTTTTTGGAGTTCTGTAAAATGCATTAGTTTGTTTTGCAATATTCTTGAGTAGAATCCGACGAACTTTTTCGGGGTTTTTGTATTTTGCAGAAAGATCTCAACAGTCATAGAACCTTTTAAAAATTCTAGGTCTCCCTAAGAACCTCCTTGAAAATGAACAATATTTGGGCAATTGGAGTATGCAGTACTAAGAGGCGACGAATAGGTAGCATCATGTGGTCTCCAGTTATGTCAGAGCTTGCTATTACTCGCAGGAATCACATTTTTTTGGTTCATTAAGCCTCAGAAGTCAATTTTTAAATCACAGATTATGTCTACTGCGCACAGACAAGCAGACAAAGAAACAGGCATCAAAATTATTAGTATAGATCTAGACACTCTTTTCCGCTAAAGGTCATCTGCAAATTTCTTGGCTAACAAGAACCTTGTTCATTTTGTCACTGGAAATGTCATTTCAAAATACTGGAGTAAAACTAGGAGAGTTTGATTTTGGAATATTTGTTTAGTCATATTATTTTATAAGTATTTTAGAAGAGGTTTCAAATGCATCACATTGCCTGTTATAGCGTTAATATTATGTTTTTTAGGAAGCTTGCCTCTTTGAATTTGTGTACATGCTACAGCCAATGTCTTTCCAAAGGGTACACCGAATGCTCGTCTAATGAGTCAACGACAGCAAAGGAAGGTAGGTACTCCTTCTGAATGCCACGTCAACACGATAACTTACGTTAAAACATCAAACGTAGGATATATCTTCTGTCATGGCAGTTGCTGCGCAATTTTTGCACCCCAAATAAATCCACTGCGTCTTTCTGTAAACTTGTTTTAGAATAAGATTGAAGGAACAACACTGAAGCTTAGACAATGCAAAACAAACTTACATTAAACCAGACCTCTTGTTAACATTAAGGATGATAAATGGGAAACTACCTTTTTTTCTGGCTTTTTGCTGAAAAGTTAACCATTCTGGTTGAAGTGTGTATGTATATACTTTGAAGCCATTTTTGACTACATCATCGATGTTTGGTAATTATAAACGTTTCAGAAGCCCTTGCACGTAACCCTTAACCCTGTTGGAAAATAAATCCAATTTTTTTGAGCACTTTAAACAGCAAAGTCAACAACGATAACCTGGTAGGAAACGGAGAGGGAGGAAACAATCTGTTAATGGTAATCGTGTCTGTCATTGGTCATAAAATGTCTTTTCTTCACGGTGACTATGGTGCCATGGGTTAGACAATACCCCCTTTAAAACTTGAAGAATGCTTTAAACTAGGCGGGGCTTTAAAAACGGTACAGCTGAATAACTACAAATAAGTCAAGATTGCCTGTTAAATTTTCTTTGAAAGATTGAGTTCAGCTTTACGGCTGATGTCGGGGGCTATGTTTTTGTTTGGGATTAGATTGAGGGTTAATATCAGGGGTAGGTGCCCATTAAAACTCATTTGTATGTTTATGGCTTCGAATTAGTCATAATGTTCATCACTGTACGGGTATTTTGAAATTAAGACCTGGCTGGTGGGAACCTCTACAAGTTAGTTACACTTAGAAGCATGGACACAACATTAAGCCTATAAACAAAAACCACGAAAAATTGACTCAAAGTGTTATTGCAAGTGAACTTGGCGGAATTCGATTGGTTGTGAGCCTCCGAATAATCTGGATCTGAAATCGACAAGTAAGCAGCACAAAATTTAGCTGTATGGATTCCCCGATTCAAAATGGTTACCTTTGACTTCAGGAATAGGAGTGAAGTGTGTTTACACCAAGTGTATTAAAAGTTGGATTCAAATAGCAGCATTACAGAAATTTTAATCCCAGAAAAGATATAGAAGCACGCCACATTTACTACAGTTTGTGTTAGACCCAGTGGCAATAATTTGCCTGGAGTTTCAACTTTAAGACGAGCACCGCAAACCATTTCACTGCCTTACTTATAACAAACTCAGAGTTATTTAGAGTTTTTGTCAAACTTGGGGACCATGCAGCTGATTACCAAGTTGGTCTTCTTCCTGGCATCCATCTTTTATTCAGTGCATACAAAGGGCGATGTGGAAGAAAGTTGCAATATTTGTAGAGAAATTGTAAAAAATTTTGACAAGGTGAGTTAACCAACTTAGCCAAGCCCTTGTAGAGAGATTAAGCACATCAGGGCTCAGGTTTACGACCTGATTATGTTTACAAAGCACCACGTTACGTTTTCCATGATGGAATTGGCTAAACATTGCCTGGGTTAACTTCAACGTCCACATAAGCAGTTATACTGTTAGTTGATCTTCGAACTTTTTTGTCATGTGTCAAAGAACTCCCAGATTGGAACAGACACGACTGCCTGGTTGACATATCATTAGCACATCATAGTTCTTGAGACTTACATTAAATTTTTCTTTACTATTTTATTTAATGCGGGATTCTTAATTTAATATTTAAGATCCCCAACAAATCATCAAAGACATGAGTTGCGAGGAACATAGAATGACAGCTAAATGGTAATCATTTATCAACCTAACAGTGCACATCAAAGTGGTATTACAAGTTGGTGTAAATGTATGGGTGGACAGAAGAATAGAAGAGATTTGTTGAATATTGAATACTATTTAGCCTGTTACAATAAAGAAGAATAGCTTTTGAATAATTCATTGTTATAGCCATAATAGTGGCCTTCATATTCTTGTGTTTAAGTAATGCATGAACTCCAGAAATTAAACTAAATCACTTATGACTTAATATAAAGCAAAACAAAGTAGCATCACTTGCTTTTAATCTATTCCCAAGGTGTACAAACCAAATCTCCTTAAAAAGTATCAATATTCTTTCTTTTTTTACTGTCATATTAGTCATAGACTTTTTTTTAGACATAAGAATATTAATGTAAAGAATAATAAGGGTTTTTTAAAATTTAATTTACTGTAGCATAAGCTGTAAGCAAAACGAATGAAAACTTAAGCTGTAAGTTAAAAATTGAAGGAGAAGATATTCAACAGGTGAATAAGTTTAATTATCTTGGCAGCATGATAACATCAGATGGTAGAAGCTCAGTAGAAATACAACGAAGAACTGCCACAGCAAAAGAAGTCTTCCAGCATATGTCCAGCATACTAAAAAACAGAACCATTTCCTTTCATACCAAGCTTCGAGTTCTAGACTGCTATGTAGTTCCAGTACTTCTCTATGGGAGCAAAAGCTGGACCATCACACCAGGCCCAGAGAAGACGTTAGAAGCAGTGTAAATGAGGTTTTTATGTCGTATGCTCAGGATTTCATGGACAGAACACATCACAAACGAAGAAGTTCTGAGGAGAGCAGAGTGTAAGAAGAAGCTAATTAACACCATTAGAAAAAGACAGATGTCATTTCTTGGACATGTAATGAGGAAAGAAGAACTGGAAGAGCTAGTACTAACAGGAAAGATTGATGGGATACAAGGAAGAGGAAGACCAAGGGCCACATGTATGAAGAGCTTAGCAATATGGATGTCGAAGAGCCATCTTCAAATCCTGAGGGCTGCGAAGGACCGGAATCTGGAGAAGCATGGTTGCCAACGTTCAACCTGGACAAGGCACCTGAGGAGGAGTAGGAGTAGCATATTCCAACATTAAGACTTTAAATAAAATGTAATGCAGCATATCTAAGTCATCTAGAACCCATTACTGCTAAAAGGGTTGTCAAGTCTTCTCTTAAAGAAATGGTAAACAATTTTCAACACTAAAACAACAACCATTGTTTATTGGCAAACTATTTACAATTAGATCAAGTTATTCATTGCTTCTTTTGATATAATTAATGCTACTTCTTGAAGAGTCTCTGTTCTAATCTATTTTGCCTAATGAAATGCCTACCTGATATATCATATTTCTATTTCATATTTAAAAAATGAATAGTATGTACACACTATTGCAGTAAGGAATAAGTAATTTTATGTGTGCCTAACCAAATCAAAATGTTGAAGGATGTGCAACTTGTAAATTAATTTTAAAAATTAATCATCATCATCATCATATTCAGTTTAACGTTCGTTTTACATCCTAGCATGTGTTGGATGCTTTCTTGAAATTGATCTCAAGTTATTCTATCCTTCACCAGATCTTTGCTGACACCTTTTTGTTTGAGATCCATCCTTATCACTTCCTCCCATGTTTTCTTTGGTCTTCCTCTGCCAATGGTTCCTGTCACCTTGATTGTTCTGCATCTACTTGCCCAAGCATTCTTGTCCATTCTCTCCACATGACCAAACCAACGAAGCCTCCTATTC
>RDPX01000161.1:1293918-1308446 GCA_003991215.1 Morbakka virulenta
TCATTTCCCCCCACCAATTGGGGCTCAGACGGTGCCCTTCAGAGGGACTTTGATTTGGCAGTGAGGAATTTCTTGGCTGGATGCCCTTACTGATGCCAACCAATGGCTTTTTCTCTTTGCAAAGTTCCAAATTTTCATCGACAGCTTAGGGAATCGAACCCGGAACTCTTGGTTACTGTCCAGTTGCACTAACCATTATGCCATGGCTCCTCCATAGATATTAATTAAAATAGAAATTTGAATTAAAGTGCTCCTCCTTTCTCTTGCCTGTATTTCTTTAGCTTCAGGTATAGTCATTTCCTATCATTAAAAACGTTTGTATTGAATTTGGTATAAGTTAATCAGTTTTTTTTGTAATGATCACAAGAAAGCATTTTTTTGCATTTTGCAATTCTTCTTTAGAATATAATGGATTTAAACAAATACTGATGTCACATATTATACAACTTGTTATGAACTAAGAACTGCTTCAGTTGTAAACTAAAAACTGTTTTGATTTTGAAATGTGTAATTAAGCTGGTTGGGATTCATGGGGTGGCTGAGATTAGGTCAGCAGATATACATGGCAAGGAGCTATTTTGTACAAGTGAATACAGTTATGTAGTATCATCTCAATTGTTTTTCTTTATCACACAGCAAAAAGCAAGAAATATCACAAAGTTTTGTTTGGAACAAATGTCATTGTTTATTGAGCAATTAAAAAATTTTTCCTAAATATATTTTCCTAAATCTTTAGTTGCTTTTTGAGAAAAATTTTTACTTTTACTTCAAGATTATGTTGCACCCCTTACTTGGTAGGACATACATCTAAGTGAATTGTTAGTCACCTGTTCACATTGATTAAGGAATAATTTACATACATACATACATACATACATACATACATACATACATACATACATACATACATACATACATACATACATACATACATACATACAATCTGTTCTTTTTTATTATCGTGCAGGTCTGAAAGCTTCCTTCATGATGGTGGGCTTCCCTCCAGATGCCTGGCTAGCTGCACGCATGGCATATCTCACAGTAGATTTCCAGGTGGCTCTATTCATGGGGTCACTTGAACAAAGGCCCCTTCCAGAGATGTCATCCTTCAGAACATCGTACCTTTCTTGGTTGCCCAGGTTGCCGACGTCCATCCACAGAAAAGTCTACTGCCTGCTTGATTGTGCCACTAGATCGCTGGACATGGCCATACCAGCATAGATGCCTTTCCCTCGTAGTGTGTATTATGTTGGCTAATCCTAGCTTGGACAGCAATTGGCTTGAAGGGGTTGTCTGCACCTGGTCATGTCTGATACTACAGATAATTTATACCCCACAATAACATTAAAATATATTAAAAACATTACTAATAATATGAAGGATAAATTAATGTTTTTTATTAGTATACAGAGGCCTATAAAAAAAATTTTTGTTATGCTTATTCTTTAGGGACTTGACAACACAAAAAAACACAATTTTGGAGGAGGAAATACAGACTGGGAAGAATCAAGATTAGGCAGTTATGCAAATAGGTAAGTGCTATTGTGCTGCATGAAAAATGTCATTTTAAAATTGTTATTTTTATCAAAGTTACATAGCAATATCCATGAATTGTTTTGTTTTTCATGTTATGTTATCACATTTGATATTTTTACATTTAATTCTAAGAAAAAATTTAGTAAGGACTTTGTAGCTTGTAACCTCAAACTCATGACTGGTAGCCTTCAAGCAATTATTGTATTTTTATTACACTCTTTAAAGTTTTTGAAATGGCTGCTTGTTGAATTTAAAGGTGTCTCTTCTGTGAATTATAAATCTGGATGAATCAAGAACACAACACATATCTTTTAAGTTTTTTTTACCTACCCAAAAGGTTTAGTCTCATCATCATCATCATCATCATCATCATCATCATCATCATCATCATCATCATCATCATATTTGGTTTAATGCCCATTTTACATGCTAGCATGTGTTGGATGCTTTCTTGAAATTGACTCACATGAAATTGATATGATCACTAATGGTATATAGAACAGAGATAACTGATGAGAGGCACATGACAAGCTGCAATATGCTTTCATAATTACTCCTGAGGTAAAGATTTGTATGCCTATACATTTTTAAAATTAATTTTATTTGCTTTTTCATACACTTAAATGAAAACAAGTAAAAGGATCATTACTAATGCTGAATCTGCTATGCTGTGAAAGTTGTAAATATTTTTCTTTCCAACAGCTTGAAAGTTGAAATCTTGTGTAGATTTTTAATAGTTTTGTAAATTTGGTACTTGCTCCCTTTTTTATGGGAAATATTCATTTTTCAAATTAAAAATAGATCTTGTTGTTTGATTGTTTCTGCCAGCTAATATTTTTGACTTTAACATCAAACTGAAATTTGATTGCAAAAACTAGTTATGGGCTTGATCAATTGAAAACTCCTTGTCAAAAATTGATTCTGTTAGTTGCCTTCAAAGAGTATGTTTCTGGTATAGCTTTTTTCAAACATAAAATGAAAAATGTTTACAGATGTTTTAAAAAAGAAAGGCCTAGAAAGTCAATAAATTACAATTTAAAGTTAATTTACAAACTTTTGTACGAATTAATACTAAAAAGAATGTTGCATAAAAATATTACAATTTGAATTAAAATAAAAATAACGACAGAAAAAAAGAATCACCCCTAATTGAAGTGGCAGGGATAACATTAAAAGGTCAAACTGACCTTATTTCCATAATGGTCCTTAAGAGGTGATTTTTTAATTGAAAAAAAATGTTAGTTTTGGGCGAGAAAAAAAAGAGGATAAAATTTAAAAATATAAACTTTGAAGTGTTTTAAAATGAGATGTCCTTTAGAATACCTGGCTCTTTATGGGAGTGAAAAAATGAGTTGTCATTAGTATATATATATATATATATATATATATATATATATATATATATATATATATATTGTCTTCTTNGCATGTGTTGGATGCTTTCTTGAAATTGACTCACATGAAATTGATATGATCACTAATGGTATATAGAACAGAGATAACTGATGAGAGGCACATGACAAGCTGCAATATGCTTTCATAATTACTCCTGAGGTAAAGATTTGTATGCCTATACATTTTTAAAATTAATTTTATTTGCTTTTTCATACACTTAAATGAAAACAAGTAAAAGGATCATTACTAATGCTGAATCTGCTATGCTGTGAAAGTTGTAAATATTTTTCTTTCCAACAGCTTGAAAGTTGAAATCTTGTGTAGATTTTTAATAGTTTTGTAAATTTGGTACTTGCTCCCTTTTTTATGGGAAATATTCATTTTTCAAATTAAAAATAGATCTTGTTGTTTGATTGTTTCTGCCAGCTAATATTTTTGACTTTAACATCAAACTGAAATTTGATTGCAAAAACTAGTTATGGGCTTGATCAATTGAAAACTCCTTGTCAAAAATTGATTCTGTTAGTTGCCTTCAAAGAGTATGTTTCTGGTATAGCTTTTTTCAAACATAAAATGAAAAATGTTTACAGATGTTTTAAAAAAGAAAGGCCTAGAAAGTCAATAAATTACAATTTAAAGTTAATTTACAAACTTTTGTACGAATTAATACTAAAAAGAATGTTGCATAAAAATATTACAATTTGAATTAAAATAAAAATAACGACAGAAAAAAAGAATCACCCCTAATTGAAGTGGCAGGGATAACATTAAAAGGTCAAACTGACCTTATTTCCATAATGGTTCCTTAAGAGGTGATTTTTTAATTGAAAAAAAATTAGTTTTGGGCGAGAAAAAAAAAGGATAAAATTTAAAAATATAAACTTTGAAGTGTTTTAAAATGAGATGTCCTTTTAGAATGCCTGTTTCTTTATGAGAGTGAAAACATGAGTTGTCAGTAGTATATATATATTGTCTTCTTCTTTGTGTATATTTTGAAAATAGTACTCTTTGGTCTTGTGTTTAAAAGTAAGTGTTGACATTGTTAGTGGATTTTAATTCAGATGACAAGTTATTCCATATTTTTGGCCCTAGGTAAGATAGGCATTTTTGGCCTGTGTTGCTTTCTGGAAGGTTTCTTATATTTTACCTGCATTGAAGAATGCAAGCGATCCATTTGATCTGGGTAAATATTGACCCACATGTCTTCTTTCTGTTAATTTTAAGGTCGTTGAATGATTTATTAAAAATAAACTGTTAGAATTCTGCCAGACCCTAAGACTTCTTGTTGATGTTTAGAAGAGAGCAAGAAAATTTCACTCCACTAGTGACCTTTTGAGGGTAATCAAGGTAATATAATAAGCCTGCTAAAGGATACACAACAACTTTGAATAGTTTTAACTCATTTGGGAAGATTTGGCATACTGGCCTAGGTCATAAGCTTTCTAGTTATGATATTATTGTAAACATTTTTATTTCATTCATTCCCTATTCTCATATAATGAATTCATGTTGCACATGATAGAATTATGTCTGACAAGCTTTTCATTAATGCTGACATTTTAAAAGTTCTTTTTTTAGCCCAACTCTTTCTATTTTTACACCAATCTTCCATGTACTTTGTTTCCTTCATCAGTATTTATGCTGATGACACTACTATGTACTCTTGCATTCATCTCAATGCAACTCATTGTGAACAAGTCAAACATTGGAAGTCTTATTTGTACCTTATCAGGAAAGGAGAAGGAAGTGTCTGGTTTCTTTCAAGGACACACAAACCCAACTGATGTAGTTAAATAAATATTTTATTCCTGTCTTCCACCATTATTCATAAACAGTTATGTAGATACTAACTCTGGTGAGTTTTCTTCTTAAATGCATATTGCCGAGGATGCTTTATTTATCATTTTCTTCAGATTTTTTTGAGCCACTTGGATTCAATCCATTGGTAAGTCTTATACCTTATGACAAAGGGCTGACTTTCTCTTTACAGATCTACCATCCACTCTTGCAAAGAGTACTGCTGTTACACCTGAAAAGGTACTCTCTCATCTTTTCTTGATGCTCCTAATCAAGGCCAAGGGTATGCTTGTAACTTAATAGTTACAATGTATACTGCTATGCTTCAACCTTTGTTTCATTGGTAAAAAATTGGCAATTCCTGTTCTTTTATATAATTATTTTCAACGAAAATGTTATGATTAACTTTCCTGACTGGTACTGGCACATTTTGTTATATCTTGAATGACTGCTTTTCCTCAATGTCTCTACCAGCAGGTAGCTGTGAACCTTTATTATAATGAATCCTTCTATGACTGTGGTCCCTTTTCTTGAATTGTTAGGTATAGAAACCCTTAGGTTTTGGTTGCTTTCCATCACCATATAACTTAAATGTTTTTAGGTCCCTGGCAAACTGATCTCTTGTCGTGGGTGTATTTTTTTATCTTTGCTGCTTAGCTTCATAGACTTAGTCACTTTATTGCTTGTGCCCTATTTGTTTCTTTGCCATTAAGAAAATTAAATGAAGTATTTTTTTGTCTTATATATTGATATGGTCATGTGATTTATTTCTTTCAGCTTGGTATTACCCTTTTCTGTTTGAGTCACCACATAATTAAATCTGTAAATCTAAAGAAGATCATATTGGTGACATTGCTTGATTTGAAATATTTTTTAGATGGAAAAGATTTACTTATTAAAGTTTTACTGGTTTGTCAAAAATTATACTTGAAATAACTGAATGCTTTTAAAACCACATATATTTGAGCAGCTATACTCATGCGATGGTACTGAATGATAACCCAGAAGATGCTCAGAGTGTTTAGAAGTCCACTGATACAAGGCATGATCATATTTTTGCATGGCACACTTCTGTAAATAATGAACTCTTCACAACAAGGCTTGGAAGTCCGAAACTGAAAGAGACAAGCACATAAAGTCCTGATAGCTACTGCTGTTATATTGTTATATTGCTTAATCATGGGAAGATGTTATTGCATTGGAAATTGCTGTATGATTTAAAAATGTTTTATTTAATAAAGCACAGGGAAAAGAGACTACCTGAAGTTTTTGAGGTTTGCTATAATAGTGTGAGCTCTGATTTTTGCATTTTTATAATTTGTGAAATTGGTGTTGCATAGTGGTAGTGTTGTATCCATTAGCAATCAACAAGGTAGTTACTTTAGGTATTTTTTCTTTTTTACATAAGCTCTTTGTAATTCTGATTTTAATACCATAATTGGGTACATAAAGATATTTATTTTTGTTAACAATTTGTGGTACAGGTTTAGGTTTTGACTTGTGTGTGTTTTTCATAAATAGTGAAACAAGATTACTTGAAATAGTAGAAAGTTTATGCAAGGATTCGTCAAAAGAGGTAAGAATTATAAAAAACTTGACTTAAAATGTTACATTGTTAAAACAGATAAAAATATTTTATTCTCTATTCTAAATATTCTAATATTCAGGAAACTTGTTTTGATTTTTTGAATTTTTAATTTGACACCAATCCTTTAATTCCCAATTCTGATATGATTTCAAGCCTTGTTAATGGTTAATCTCATTTGTTTTGAATTGTCCATCAAACTAGGTCATAAACTAGAAGGCCATGAATAGTCCAGATTATCTTTTTAGATAAAAATTTGTGTGGTGAAAAACTTCTTAATTTGAAACACTTGTTACCCTGTGTATTGTAATGTAGCCCTTGAGAAGAAATGTATCTGTGTTGGTCTTTTGCCTTCTATTTCAGATAACACTTTTAGTATAAAAAGTGTATATATGAATACATATCAAAATGTTAGACATACAATTTTATACCTTTTGCTCTTTTAGTGTAATTTTTATGCTTTTTTGTATCCAGTTTATAAGCGCATACTACTGCATCAAGATTTAGCTATACCAGTCTAGCTAAAACTCTTGCAGGACACATATGAAATTATTTTTCAAAATTTTTTTCATGTATATGTAACAGGACGAAGTCATGGCCACGTGGAATAACAATGATCCAAGGATTTCTCGTGCAAATTTTATTATATGCAAATTTTCTCCAAAATAAAAACAGGAACAACTAACAGATTCTCCCTCTATCAGCCAAAGTCTTGTTTCATTGCAAGATATCACAAACGTCTTACAGTACCCAACTCCAAACATCACTGAAGACTCAGGAGAAAAACTCCAATATTTATGGTAATGAAGTATGGGTTGCGCGACGTTTTTTAGATTCTCACACTTAGCTGACACTTACGGTACTTTCCAGATCTCAAGATCAAACAGACATAAAAATGTGCCAACTGTCTACTGGGTCAGACAATTGTTGCCTAAAAAAACATGTAATGTTGTGGCTTCCACAATACAACATTTTGCTGTTTCCGCAAAACTCTTAGCACACTTGTCTGTGCACATCTGCTTGCACAGTATTTCCTGTCACATACTTATACCTAAAATATTATGACACAACAACAGGAAATAGAAACTTGGCTAATATTAAACTTAGTGTCCTGAGGCATCCTAGTGAGCCTCTCACATTTATTATGCTTGGTAATCTTTATTGTATTATTACTGTGAATTATGTCTAAAGATAGAATAAGTATCAAACATTCACACTTGTAGTATTACTACTAATAACTATTTTAAGAAACAAGTTTTTATTTTTGCATGACAATATATACATATATATATATATATATATATATATATATAAGAATTGCACTTGCCTGGGCAGCACAAAACAAATAACCCAAAATCTGGAAGTCAGGTCTATCAAGATCCTTCAAAATTAAACTGTTTTACAGTAGAATCAGTACTATTGTATGGCTGCCAAACATGGATGCTTACCAAAAAATTAGAAAAGAAATTGAATGGCTGCTATACAAGAATGCTAAGATCAGCTCTTGGATATAGCTGGAAAGATCACATCCATAATGAAGATCTTTACGGTCACCTTCAAAAAGTAACCGACAAAATCAGAACTAGAATGTTGAGACTAGTAGGACATCTTAAGAGACATCCTGAAGAAGTGGCACACAATTTGGCATTTTGGTTACCAACACAGGGAAAGAGAAATAGAGGGGCTCCAACAACAACATTTTTACAACTGCTGGAGAAGGAGACGGGACTGACGGTCAAAGAGATGGGAAATCAAATGATGGACAGGGATATTTAGCGGATGATGGTAGGTCGAGGCACTTTGGCCTCAACCTAGATAGATAGATAGATAGATAGATAGATAGATATATATAAGGGTTGTCAGCTCGGTGAGAGTATGAATATTGTAATCAGCATCTCATCAGACCACCATCACAAAAAAAAAAAACATTGTTTTTTTGTGTGATGATTTTGATGATTTTTTAGACTGTTCCTTCCATACTATCACTTTGCTTTGCCCGGGTCATTTACAATAAAATCAACAATTTTCATTCCCAGTTTTCTGTCTGCTGCAAGAGTTCTTAATTTTTCAATGTCACTGTAATTTTTCAATTCTTTAACAGGCATAATGGAAGAATCACATTCGTTAGCAAGCATTATATATTTGTTTAGAGTTGTTACTAGTGTTTCCCCCAGTCTACCACTAAACTTTTTATTGTTGTCATAATTCTGAAAATAATATTCCATACTTTGTTGGGCAGGAGTAGTAGTTGCTAATCTCATGACATGTCCAAAAAATTTCCATCTGGCTTCAGTAATATCATAGCTGATTGGATGTGTGTTTGTTAGTTGGTATAATCTAGCATTTGTAATTTTATTTTGCCATGTAATTTTCAATACTTTTAAAACTGTTTTTATAGGACTTGAAAAAATGTAAATTTTGCTTAGTTTGAGTGACTGGCTGAAGTACCTAGGTTTTGAAAGGATTTATAGTTTTTTTTGGTGAATAGTAAAACACTAACCTAACATTTGCAGGGAATAACTTGAATTTTTAGTAAGAGTCACAAAATTTGATTTTTTAAAACATGAAGCAGGCATCCAAACTATTTCTTTTGGCTTTAATGGCAGAATTATAACAGAATTATAAACATTGGTATTGGATCTCTTCATCTTATCTGCTGTCACACTATGTCATTGCCAAAACCACAGTAAATATCATGATGGACAGAAAAAATGTCATTACCTTTTGACATACCACACATGTGGTAGCAACATTTGTGTGACCAACTGAATAGTATTTTTTAAGTCTAATTATTATTTAGAAAAAAGTGTTTTTTCCCTCTTTAATGTTATGCTGATCATAATATTTGTAATTATTCTAGCCTGTCAACACAGAATTTTTTTTTCTCTAGCAGCCTTATTCTAATTGAATTGTGTAGATAACTGTGCGGAATTCAGATTTATCTTGGCAAGTTTAACAGATTATTTTCAAGAGATTTAAATGAGCTCTAACATCTCTTGCATGTTACAGTTTCATTGCTCTTTTGTTTTTATCACTAGTCTCGATGCCATGCAATGGTTGAAGAGCATGAAGAGGATTTTGAAACATGGTGGTTCAAGTAAGTATGAAAATATCATTTTCTTTTATTGGAAAACCAGTGAATACTTTATCTTATTGTGACTTTACTATTGCTTCAACCAAGGTCAACCTGAAGATTAGAGCAGATAATGCATGGACACCACAAAGAAAAGTTGCTAATGTCAGGAAATCAGATACATCCAACACAAGTAAAAAATTTTTCCTGCTTCTCAAAAGCCTTTAATGCTCTGTGGGACTCTGCTAAAATATTCCTCTGGGCCACACTCAGCATATCATGAAGAATATTATAAGACAAAAATGCTGGCCCTCTCTTCCCCTATGTATATTTGGAGAGGTATAGGAAAATGCATAGGAAAAAATGCATAGGAAAATGGGAAATTGAAAATATAATGATATTATACTATTGGTACACTGCATGTAAAGAGTCACATATTTACAAATATTGGTATAGAAATGGGGATTTTTTAAAGCTTAAAGAAAGCAACACCATTTGTTTAGTATATCATGTATTGTAAATAGTTAGGGGTGCTCATACTTGGAATTATAATTTTTCCACCACATGAAAAGAGAATTATAAATACAAGAAAAACATTCTGATTGATTTAATAGGAAGAGAAATGAAATTGAATTGCTGACATTTCTATGTATGGAAAGAGTAAAAGGTAAAGTTAGCCTTAATGTACTTTTTACCTTTTGTTGTTTTTTTCAGTTCAATGGTTTTTGCAGCAAGCAACTTTGCTTAGCTAAATTTTACATAGGTTTTTAAGAGATTACAGATTTCATCCATGCAGAAAGTGTGACCATTTGGTTACAGTATAGCTAGATTAACAATTAACCAGCCATAACTCCTGGAGTCAACTGAAACATTTTCACATGTTAATGTCACACCTTCCAATACACAGAATTGTTAAGACACAATTCTGTGTATTGGAAGGTGTGACATTCACCCTCTCATACACTTTCAGGTTAGCTACTCACCCAGGTAGAAGGAGAGAGGTGGAGAATATACATATATATATATATATATATATATATATATATATATATATATATGTATAAAATAAATAATATGTAAAATTTATAATATAATATATATATATATATATTATATTATATTAAGATAGTTAATTGCTTTATGACATGCAATATTTAGTCCTTTAATATTTTGTTATATTTAATTCATTTGTATATCAGTGTATAACACAGCACTCCACTAGCTGATCTTTAACTTCATTCACAGAAACAATTGGTTTGGTATGTCAATTTAAGTGCCAAAGGCTTGTATTTTCACAATTTGATGTGACAAGTATCTTAAGCCCACCATGAAACCTAAAATCGTCAGAATTTTTCATGGGTTTTTTTGAATTACCTTATCAATGAAAGAAATTTTAATCATCATCATCAAATAGAAAGATCATTATCATGATGTGCCATGGCATGCTTAACAATTCTCCTCCACTTTTACTGGTCTCTTGAATTTTTCAGCATTTGAGCCATTGTTATTCCAGTCATCTCTTTATGTTTAAGTTATCAGCTACTCTTTTCTTTGGTCTTCCGTTTTTTCTATTTCCTTCTACCATTTCTGCTAATATATCATGTCCAATACCTGTACTTCTTGCAACGTGGCCAATAAATGTCCATGAAAATCCATGCATTTGTTTTCTTTTCAGTCCAATGGATTCTTGAAATGACCTGTACTTCCAGATATTAGTGAGACTGATTACAGCATTTTTTGCAATAGCAATTCTTTTTCTTATTTCTTTGGTATCAGTACAGTTGCCCATGATCTTTGCTTCTTAATAAGAAAATCCACTTACTGTTTCAATGGTTTCACCATTGCTTACTAGATCACCCATTACAATGTTTATTGGATCTCCAGCCATCATCTTGACCTTGGTCTTTTGTAGGTTTAAGTATTGTCCAACTTTCTCACTCACTTCATTTACTCTAATAACAAGGTCCTTAAACTCCTCCATTGTTCCTTCAAGGAGAACTATATTGTCAGCATAGCGAAGATTTGAAATGTTAATAGAGAATAAATTTTTTCCACATAAAAGTTCTGTAGTATTTGCAATTATTAGAACTCACTTCTTCAAGTTCCTCCTATGTCTAGTGAATTGCTTTCAACTTTTGAAAGAAAAACAAAAGTAAAGTCAATGTTGGAGATTTTTGACATATCACCAACACTAGATCATATGTAGTCATGTTTAGTTTTGGCTATGTATTAAATTATTTTACCAGGAGTGATGTATAATAATGTATGAAAGTAAGAGATAAGATTTTTGTCAATGTACCTTTTCTGCTAATTAATAATTCCATTAGTTGTAGAGCAGATGAATTTTTCAACTCATACCATGAAATAATATATACTTGACTACAGCAAAGCAGGGACCTCATGATCACTGTTAAACTGAATATACATAATACCATGAAAGTACAATTTGAACACAATGAGTCATTTCTTACCTGCTGATTTTATTAGACAAGTTTGTTTTGTTAACCACTGTATTAATATAGTTTTTTTCTCGTGACTTTAAATACCTGAATGAAAAACTCTGATCACTATAATCACCATAATCACCACTTAATCACCACAATGTAACTGACCATATTAACATATCTGCTGGTTATATTACTTATTAACATTGCAGGGCCTTGCAATTTACACTTACCTCTTTCCTAACTTGAATGGAAAAACGTGCATATGGTGAAGAGAGATTAGATTATAAACATAGTATTGAAGTAGAGGGTTTGGAATTATGAAGAAAATATGCAGACACTAAGTGTTGCATCAACTTGGGTATGAAGCATTTTTTTATAACTGCCACAGCGGTCTGCACTACCAGCATTGTTATCAGTACTACCAATTTTAACCAGATCGTTTCTGCAGTCTAATCTTCAACTTGATTTTGTCATTCTTTTTTCCAAGTACCCATTGATGAACCTCCTTTTTCGAGTTATCATTCATCGTAACTTCAAACCCATCGTTTTAATGTTATTTGTACAATTTTTCTCACCCACAGTTTTCATTGGAATCAGAAGATAATGATTTGAAAGTGAAGTTGATTTTCTATTGGTGGCTTTGGCTTATATAGGCAGATTTGGATGAGATGTCCAATGATGGAATTGGGGAAAAGAATGATGCCAGTAAATGGGAAATTAGGTGGAAGAAACTCGTTAGGGACGTGAAAGCGGCTCAGTTAGTAGAACAGATGACCACGAGAGCCACAAGCATTGATTAAAACCAAGTTGAATGAAAGTGTTATTTTCCGTTTGTTTTCTTTTTCATCACAAAAGAGATGATGGAGTTTATGCAATAATTTTGTCCACAGAATTTGTTAACATCTGACCACTGGTGATCCTTGAACGTCCTGCATATTATGTACGATTGTTGTTATCACCAGCAAATTCAGAAAGATTTCAATTTTTCTTTTGTTTACATGTAATCTATTTTTTGTTCTGCAGGTATTATATGGAATGTATTTTAGATTGTTTTTTTTGTAAATATTTCTCTCACACATTTGATGAGTTGTTTTATGATCTTTACACTAGTGTGCTGCCCTAATAATACCTATGGACCGACTTGTAAAGGTAAGTAAAAGTGGCTTCACATTTTCTTTTATGTTAACCTTGTTAATTTCAATAAACAGATGTTATCACAATGTTTCTGAGAAAAATATTGGAGCTATTTCTTGCGCCTTATTTTGATCATTTGTTGGTTAATTAAAATTATGAGGATAATTAGATGAACATGAACAATTCTTTTTTTACGATATGACTACTTGGGCGACGTTTGTGCCAGGGTGTGTGTGTGTGTGTGTGGGGGGGGGGGTCATTTAAGCATGTTGACATAGATAGAGACTTTCTACCCAAAAATTTAAACAATCAACGTGGCAACTGAAATTTGGTTTCACTGTAAGTGTAATATACTTTGCAATGCTGACTAAAACATCGACTACCGTATTTTCTCTAATTTAGTACGCCCTCTTATTTAGGGCGGCAATTAAAAATTGGAAAATTGGACAATTTATTTTCCTCTTATTAATAGTGCGGGTGTATTCCATAGAATTTTCAATTTTCCTCTTATTTAGTGCGGGAAGGGTCAAATTTTCCCTTATTATAGTGCGGATAGATTTTATTTTAACCAGGTAAAAATACATTTAAAATTAATTTTAACACTTTATCCTTTCTTTGGAAAAAAACTAACAAAACCTACAAACAAAAAGGGTTCTCTTTATCAATTTTTTTACTGTCTTCTTGCTGAAGATGAAAATTTTCCTCTAAATATTAGTGCGGGCTAGAAGTGGTCTAAATATAATAATTTATTCCTTCTAATTATTAGTGCGGCATGCCCGAAATAATTATTTTTTAGGCCGTACTAAATTAGAGAAATTACGGTATGTTACTTTTGCATATTACAACTGGGATTGAAGCTAGCCTAAAAAGAAAAGAAAAGAAAAGAAATTGGGGTTAGGCAGTTACTTATCATCGAGTGATTAGGCGGCTAGTTGTAAATTATACTCTTGGGTTATCGTTTTTAGATTGTAAAGGAGGAACGAAATCACCGTGCAGTGGACATGGCCAGTGCAAGGTAAGATAAAACAATTCTCAAACAATACTCTTCTTCTTCTTCTTCTTCTTCTTCTTCTAGCTTTTCCCGTCAGGGGTCGCTGTGGTTGACACTAGCTTCTTCCATCTCGACTTGTCTTGGGCGTCAGTCGGCGAGACGCCTACTCGCTTCATGTCGTCTTCAACACTATCACTCCATCTTCTCTTTGGACGTCCCCGTCTCCTTTTCCCCGGTATGACCATCTCCATTACTCTCTTTTTTTTTCTTTTTTTTTTCTTTTTTTTTTCTTCGTACGTGACCAAACCATCTCAGCCTTCCTTGCTGGCATTTGGCAATTACGCTTCCTACCCCCAACGCTGCTCTGACTCTTTCCGTCCTGACATGGTCTTTTCTAGTCCACCCGCAGCTGATACGATTCATTTTGTTTTCAGCAGCTCCCATTCGCCTCTCTTGCTTTCTGGTCAGTGGTAGGGTTTCCGTGGCGTAGGTCATAGCGGGTTGCATGATTGCTTTCTGTAGCTTGCCTTTGACTTTTCTGGGGACTTTTGAGTCGCAAAGGACTCCGGT
>RDPX01000161.1:1375144-1393917 GCA_003991215.1 Morbakka virulenta
ACCTTTTGTAGACGAAACGAATTCATATATGATCTTTAGTTCTCTTAGACTTCTAATTGCAATTTTTGGGGCTGTTTTTTATCCCTTATACTTGATTTTCCTCATTGCAAAAATACGCTTATTTTGTATTTTTCTTTTTGAAAATAATGTGATATAAACTTCTCTATTTCTAAAATTGTTCTTTTTCTGGAATCTTTGTACACTGGAGTGTTTGCAGACAACTTTAAACTAAAATACTTGTAGGGTTTTTTCATGGATTTGTATTTTTATCTTTGTGTAGGTAGGTGCTTGTATGTATGCATTTAGTAGACATAAAATAACTGGTAAACAAATGTTGTTACTACTTACTTAGGTCTATGGCCCACAGATGAGCATAGACCATCGAAGAACGCGCGCCATCGCACTCCGTTTTGGTAAACAAATGTTCTTACTACTTACTTAGGTCTATGGCCTACAGATGAGCATAGACCATCGAAGAACGCTCGCCATCGCACTCCGTTTTGGTAAACAAATGTTCCTACTACTTACTTAGGTCTATTGCCCACAGATGAGCATAGACCATCGAAGAACGCTCGCCATCGCACTCCTTTTTGGTAAACAAATGTTTTGGTAAACAAGCGTAGATGTACAGAATTAAGTGTCATATAAACTAAGTTTGATTTAAGTAATCAAAGTACAAGGGATTAAAGAAATATTATGTAGAAATAATCTTGAATTGTCTCCAATGAGATTTTTTCATCTGCTGAAACTTTTAAACTATCAAAGAAATTCACGTAAAATAGAGTATTTGAATTATACTTGAAACTATTCATCTCTGGTGATAATTATTATTTATCATTATTATTTATTATGTGATTATCATTAATGATCTTTATTAAAAGCTAATACTGATTTGTAAAATTACTATTATTTAGTATTAATAGGTTGGTATTTGTTACTTTTCATTAAAGATCTTACAGTTTCAACTTTTACATCGCCTGAAAAACTTGGCGAGTGCATTTTTGAAGATTGGAGTAAGGTATTAGACGTTTTGTATCCGCCAATGCACAAGCAGCTGTTAACACCAAGCATGGAGGGGTTCCTCAACGACCAACTTAATGTTGAATCTAGAATTGCCTATTATAGTAACTTTTTTCTTCCCACAAAAAATTCAGAAGAAACTATGTTAACGCTGCGAATGCATGTCGATCATTTGGTTATAAAGAACGAAGAAGAACAAACATGTTATTATCTTCCACTGGAGAGAAGAAAGATGCAAGAAAGACGTAAAAGTTCTTCAGCTTTTCAGTTATCGAAGCCAATTATTGCTTTAACAGGTAATCCTTATTCTGATATATCACAACTTTCTAAAAATTATTCTTTGAAGCTGCGTTTCTATAATTTGTAATAAATAATTTATCATGGTAAACAGAAATTTGAAATTGATAGATTTGAGGTCAAAACATTTACCTGTATATCTGCGTTGTTATGCATGTTGATTATCTGATAGAACCAAGAAGATTTACACACTTATAACCACCGTCCATACTGAAGATGGAAGCTCTTTATGAAAAATTATAAACTTTTTAAAAAATTAAAACATTTAAATCTTTAAAGAATATTTTCTCAAAAAGCTGTTTTGAAAAAAAAAAATGTATAGCAAAGGGGATAAAGCTATGTGATGTTCAAAAGATTGAGCAGGTTTGGAACGTTGACCATTGATTTTCAAAGAATCGAATGAAACTCACCCGGAAAGAAATATTAAAGAAATTTGATACAGGAGTTTATATTTGCCACAGAGAATGAACAACAAAGTTTTAGTCTAAAAAGTATTTTGAAATGATGAATAAAACAAACACACACGGACATATATATATATATATATATATATATATATGTGTGTGTGTGTGTGTGCGTGTATGTTTGCTATATATGTATGTATATATTTATGTTTATAATTATATTACATTATATTATATTGTATTGTACTGCAATATATTATTTTTCTTTAATTAAAGAGGTAGATCAATATTTTTTAATATATAAAAGATGAAATACAGAACTGCGGTTCTTGTTTTCCGTGTTGTTTTTTAATGTGGTGAAAAATCAGAATGGATTAAAAGGATCCCTTGTAGGTTTTACAGTTTGATCAAACTATTTTAATAACTACTAAAATTGACCTGTAATAAAAAATTAGGGTGGAAACTCCCTGTATCGGAGAAAATAAATCACAAGCTTTTGGTCGGCGCAGGGTCTTATCACGCCAACTTGTCTAATACTTTATCATACTGGTTGCTCACACTTTTGAGATTACTTCTTTTCCATCATAAAATAGCAAACCAGACGTCAATGTACTTTTAATAAGTCTTTATGTAAAGTGTAGAAAGAAGCAAGCTTTCTTTTGAATTCCCATATTTCAGTTATCTTTAGCCCGTTCTCAGTTACGCTTCATTGTAAATATTGACTATCAGACAGAAAACAGAAGTACAGCATTTTGAAAAGCCAAATGAATTTAATTATCTGTGTGGTCAGCATTAGGGTCTGTCCTGAAGACTTGCAATTGGAAGAAGAAAACGAGGAAGGCCTGTTAAAACATCGCAAGCTATCTTTAAAGATAACTCGAAAGGCCGACGTTTACCTCCCCGAAATGCTCAAGCTCTGCGTTAGGGTTGGATCCTTTGATGGTTTTTTGCTGCCCAATGCCCTGAAAGGGCCAGAGGACATAAGATCTAAGGTAAGGTAGTGAGCAACAAGCAACAAAGAGAAAAAATGAAGGTCTTCCAAATTACCAAGAACTGCACTATTAGAAAATAGTTTTGTTTCTGTAATGAAACAGTAGAACGTTTAAACAGAATACTCCTTTCAAGTAATTCTTTGTGTTGTCAATAATCATACATTTTTTTACTCTAGGGCCCCGTGGTTCAGGCAAGTCTACTTTGATTGGATGCTTCTTAAATCAGCTAAAATCGTTTGACCTGAGTTGTCCTATTTTTGTCCACTTTGCTGATGGGTTCTATCAGAGAAATGACATGATGTCTTTTATCAAGAGAATCATTATTCGTATGAGGTATTTTTATAAAGGTGATAGCATATCTTTGTATGAGGATGACTATTTACCAGAGCCTGAAAGTTTGCTTTCTGCTTTCAAGAATTGTTTGAGCTTTGGGCCTTGTATCATTGTGGTGGATGGACTTGATTACCTCTCAGTCAATACTTGTAGCAACTCTAGTGCATTTCGAGACATTTCATGGTTACCAGAGGAAATTCCAGAAAAATCAAGATTAATATTTACTAGCACCGAAACAGATTGTCTTTTACTAAATCTTGAGAATAGAGAAGACGTCAGTCGTATTAATATTACATGTTCATTGTCCACGGAGCAGACCCACAAGCTTTTTGTAAATAATGTTTTATTTTCCAACAGTTTGTTAGTGACAGAGCAGATAAAGACTATCAATACCATAAATTTCCATGGAAATCCTCTTTTTATCAAGGCAGTTTCAAATCTACTGCATACTTGGTGTGCACATGAGCTTTTCGACAAGTCATTACCATCATTTTATGAGCCTTCTCATATTGGAGCGATATGGCGTAAAGTCCTTGAGATTTGGACAGCGAATATTGGTTGGTGTTTGCCATCTAAAATAGCAGAGAGGCTGGTCTCTACAAGTTCGCATGATGTTGTCAAGTCAAAGTTGAATTTACTAAAGTCACAACCATTGTGTGGATGGGTAGCTGACGTTTTGCGACTGTTAGTGGTGTCTCGTACAGGATTGAGTGAGCCCAAGCTACTCTCATGTTTAAACCAAATAGGTTACAAAAATCAGTACAATGTTTCACTTATGGATTTAAGAGTTTTACGGTATTTGTCGCGGAATGCAATTATTGAAGATAGACATGGCTTACTAAAGTTTAGTCACCCATCACTCCTAGAAGCTGTCGATCGAAACCTATTAAAAGGCTTGACATATCCTTCGCATCAGCGCCCGCTGTCACCATTTAAACATGATTGGGAATATCAAAAGGAACAGTTTCATCAAGTCATGGCCAACCATGCAAGGTCCTTACTCCACTGCAGTCAAAAAGTGACAGAGTTACCATGGCAGCTGTTGATGGTAAGGGATGCTTCGGGGTTAGGAAAAGTAATTACTGAAATACCATTTTTCTTATCGTTAAGTGCAAGTTACCCCGGAACTGATATGTTAGAAGACTTAAGTGATTATATAGCATTTCTACGCGCTGAAAAAATTTCTTTTGAAGACCTTGTTTCTAAGATGCTGGAAAATGCCGAGCTAAGGATTTCTAATAAGGAATATCCAGATATTTGTACAGACACGGAGAGGCTTACATTGGAATCTGGATTGCAGTCGGGATATAAGGAATCTCTGTCATTAGCAGAATATACTTGTCTACAATATTTTGCAGGTAATTTAATACAGTCGTATTATCATAAGGATGAAACTCTTGTGGCCTACAATTGGCCTATAATTAAATTGCCTATAATTAATCAATTGCTTGCCACTTCAGCTTAAATATAATCAAATGCAATGATCAGTTTGGCCAAGATCAAACCAAAGACCTTAACCGACTTGACTAAGATATTGGTGTATACCTTAACTTGCCCTCTGTACAGCCATATTCATAGACAGAATGACTCTGGATAAAATAATATACCGTAAACAGTTTTGCTAGGGTAAACTCAAATTTCTTAACTAACTCGGTTTATATACGGTAAAGGACCTTAACCAATGCGACGTACACATAAGGGAATTTCTTAACCAAGTTGTTGATGTTGTTGGATTAGGATTTTGAATCGTACAGTTTGAATTTGATCAGAAGAGAATGTCTTGTGGGAGACATTCTTTTCTGAGTTTAATTTTGCCCTTCAAGTTTCGTTTTGTTACAAGAGAAGAATTGGCTTTTGTACGTGGGAGCTAAAAGGTTTAGTATTTTTTGGATTTGTTTGAACTGTCAAAACAGAAAAGAGGAAAAATATGACTTTTCATGGGTCTCGATTCCACGACCCCGACCAGCCACCCAGAGACTGAGTTTTATCTTTTGTCTACTGAACTGCCAGCCTGGTCGTAGCTTTAATAATTTGTATTGTTATTATTTATGAGGCAATGGTTTGCAGGATAAATGTCGACAGTGATGATGATTATTATAATTATAATTATGGCGACTATTATTATGATGATGATGGTGGCGATGATGATGATAATAATGAACCAATAACCAACACATAGCTCTCCTTGATCATTGACTGGCCGCAGGTAACATTTTTTGATTGCTTAAGATATTAATCACTCGAAAAGTACTTCTTGTAATTGGCAATGTAATTCCTTGCATGATTCTTTGCTATCTAAAACAAGCTGTAGGATTGAGATTCATAAAATTAGTGAAAACAAGATGGTTCTTATTATTCTGGGGTTTCAAAGACTTTTATTGCTGCCAAATTACTCTCGGATTGTCATTAGTACCTCATTAGTACATGTCTAATGCCGACAAAAATACAATTTTGAGCGTCTTGTTGACAGGCAAATACAATAAAGAAAATAATAATACGTTATTACCACCGTTGTCATTATTTCTCACTGGTGAGCCATTTTATTGGTTGTCATAGTTTCAAAAAAGGCTCCCATCGATTTTGGATGATGATATTATTTTATTTATGTATTTATTTTATTTATTGTATTTATTTTATTTATTGTATTTATTTTATTTTTTTTATTTTTTTTTTTCATTTATTTTATTATTTTTTTTTATTTTATTTATTTTATTTATTTCATTTATGTATTTATTTTATTTATGTTTTATTTTATTTATTTATTTTATTTATTTTATTTATTTTATTTATTTTATTTATTTTTATTTTATTTCATTTATTTTATTTATTTTATTTATTTTATTTATTTTATTTATTTTATTTATTTTATTTATTTTATTTATTTTATTTATTTTATTTATTTTATTTATTTTATTTATTTTATTTATTTTATTTATTTCATTTATGTATTTATTTTATTTATGTATTTATTTTATTTATTTTATTTATTTCATTTATTTTATTTATTTTTTATTTATTCTTTTTGAAATGCACTAGAATGACGTAATCGTTAAGGATACTGAAATGAATGAACGTATCACCTGTTTGGATGGATGGAGTGCACTCTACTGTTTTCTAAGCGGCAGGATGATGGACCATTTTAAGTACAATTAAAGCAGTTATTTCTGAAATTAAAAAATGACAAGAAGTTTACTACCGTACTTATTTAAAACCGTATTTGTTGTGTTAAAAAACCCAGTATCAAAATAGGAGTTTGAAATTCAATACATCATTGGTTATTGTCAATAGCAAAATTCTCAACATGCATTATACTTACATTCAAACTGTCTTCATTCAAATTATATTTTTGCTTAAAAACAGTGTTTATTTTTCCTCCTCATTCATATTAGCAAAAACTTTGATAAGATTTGGATATAAAGATACGGCGGAAACAATTTTATCAGCAGCAAGTCGAACTGGATACATTTGTCTCGGTGCACAAGATCAAGATATCCTATGCAGGATCCAGTTAACTCTTGGTGATCTTTTTATTCAAAGTCGACGTCTGGATGTAGCAAGTACGTGGTTTTTCAAGGCAGAGAAAACAATAACAGATATGATGAAGCTCCCAAATATAGAAGAGGTATGGAATTCATTGGTACTTATGTTAAACAGACACTAAATAGATTCAAATACAATTTAGCTGATAAAAATATACTTTCTCAGTTACCGTGTAATGTTTTTGTCACATGAATTAGTGACAATTAAGAAAGGAAGGACTGCACCATTGACAGGAAACAGCAGAAATGGATTTCTTATCCTTTTTCTTTCCGACTTGTGCCATCATGGGCCGTTGTAGCGAATGTATTTTCTCAACCTTGCGCTCTCCTTTGTCCTTTCCTTCGTAAGACTTTTTGCTACCATGTCTTCATTGATTTTTTCGGTCTTCCTTCCCCTAAATTGTCCTCTTCCTCGTCATAGTTTGTCTATTGCCGTCCATTTATTTTCATGTACTGTATAACCCTCCTTTCAACAATCTCATACCATCTGAGGCGAGTCTCTTACAGCTTTTTAGAGGGACCTCCAACAGCTGTCTCTTTTCCAATGTTTTCATTTTTGACCCAGTCCCTTTTGGTCGCACCCAACGTCTAGTGCAGCATCTTTATTTCAGTTACATTAAAGTGGGGTTTTTGACTTACGGTGAGAAACATTTTCTCCATTCCGTATAACATAGCAGGTCGTACCATGGTCTAAGACACCATTTTGTGAAGTTATTTTTGTATGTGGTTGCTCCAGCCGGCGTCAATGTGCTTGTTTACTTTTTTTCTCCCTCGATTATCGAGCTGAATATATCTGGATTCCTCAACTTCATTTAAGTCTTAGACAGCTATCGTGATTGTTAGTAGGTTAGCTGTCTTGTTGACGCACCTGTATTCCGCTTTTGTTTTGCTTATCTTCAGCCTTCTCCTTTCCGGTTTTTCTCATCAGCACTCTGATGAGAATAATTGGAACGGCCACAAACCTTGTTATGTGGGCGTGTCCCTCTTACATCTTCCGTCATCTTATCCATCACTATGGTGAATAGCATTTGGCTCAATGCGGAATCCTGGGGGAACTTCACTTTGACTGTGAATGATTCCGGTGTCACCACTGCACTACGTACTACAGTCTCAAAGTTCCCATGCATTTCCTGGATTGCCTTTACTTACTTCTGGCTCACTCCTCTGCTCCTTACAATTACCACAGCTTCTTCCTAAAAATTCTTCTGCAGGCGTTTTTCCGATTGATAGAGATACAATATACCTACACTTGCTCTTTCCTATATTACGAGCTTACGTATACGAGCTCATTCAAAGGGATGTGGTAAAGAAAGACTTGGTAGTCTGTTGGATTTGGCGCACCACAGATAGAAAACCGAGCCGAGTGAAGATTGAGGGTACCGTTTGGATGTGACATTGTACTGAAGGACGAAGAAAGAAGAGTTAATTGCTTTATTAAATCAAGACAGGAGCGAAACAACTTGACGCTGAATAAATATTGAAAATGAGCTACATTTCTATATTTTCTACGTTATGTGAATTATAGTAAATAGTATACATCAGTTGGAAAAACATACTACCTGAAAAAAATGAGTTTGTTGTGTATATATAGGCGCAGAGCAACAAGAATAGACAATTTCTATAATCTTTTGAAAGTGGCCTTTCTATTAATGGTATGGCATTCTTCGGAAATATGGGGGTTTTTTTAATTTCTCTCGGAGCATATCCTGTGATTTTAGCCTTATTTTAACTGAATTACTTGGGAATGAAAATAATAAAAAATCACTCGCATTCTGGAGCTAAATTTTGTGCTTTTTAAAGCGGCGAGATCAAACAGGAACCAAAAATGCTACTCATCAGAGGCTGATACTTTCTGGCACACTTTGGTAGAATAGGGGGCCTGGTTAGCTCCTTCTGCTAGCCACTGAAAAAGGAGAATCGCAAGACAAGAAACTTGCCACTATGGAGATGAAATATTAAGACTTTTGCACTTTAAGTCTGTTGCCAAAACAATTAGCTACATCAACTCCCTGCACAAATTGTAAAAATGTTAAATCTTTTTCATTTTAGTTTTGTTAATTCTTCGTAATAAGACTTAATGTTTTGCAATGTGCCAAAAATATTGTAGCTTTGCCCTAATTGGTGGATTAACACTTTAATTTTATTACAAAAATACAAGTGAAAGAATTTTGATGTAACATTTCTCTTACATTACTCACTCTATCTCGCCTCAGAAAATGGCACAAATCTCAAAACCAAGTGGGGCTAAAGTATTATTAAACCGGACCGAAAAGATTGATCAGTGTGAATTTTGATGATATTTATAGTTCTTTTGTGGTTGTAAGTAAGAAGGAGATTTTCGTGAATAATAGTGCATTGTCTGTGAATTTAGCATATTAAGCATGAATAAAAGGAATAACTTTACTGGATATTCCAATACGCATCTTCTTTTTCACAGTTTTTTAAACCGATAAATCCAGAAGGTGGCATAGATGCAGTTGGCGAGCGTTGACAATGATTCAATCTGGGTAAACTGTGTCAAGAATATTTATTTCCATTGCAGATAGCTTTCAATCTGCTTTTACGGGCTAAAAACTCGCCAAATGTCAAACTTGTAGTAAACGTTGATATACATTCAAGCCCTTTGACTTTTTAAGCATATTTTAGTACATTCATTTCTTGTGGCTAATGAAAACGGAACAATAAAGAGCTGGGTGAAGATTCCCTTCCTTTCAAAACAGGGATAATTGTAAGCTTACATAATGACTTTAACATTAAATAAACTTGACGTTTAGCAATCAAACATGTTTGAGAGATCTCAGAGTATTTACCACCAACAAAATAAAGTAATTCCTGTAATACCTTTTGGAAAATGACTTCGTATAAGTTCTATTCTTCAAAACAACTATAGCTGCAGATCTTAAGTGTTATTCACCCATTCATATCTTTATTTCTTCATTTATTTATTCGTGATTATTTTTTTTCATTCCTACATTCATTCAGTTATGGGATCGGTTATTCTTAGGCTTATTTTTTCCTAATTCAATTAATTTTGATTTAGTTTTTTTATCATTTCCAGCCATGATTTTGAAGTGACTTTTATGAGTTATGACGGTCAATTTATTAGATGAACAACTTTTACTCTTACCATACTTTGTTTTTTAGCATCACCTCAAGTATATTCACGGCAAAATAATAGACCGTCACACATTTACGAGGATGCTTTCTGAAATACCATCTTCGTCGATTAAATGCAGTAAAGCTATCTCAAAGCGGCCTCGTACTGCTGGATCCATGAGATCTTATGCATCAAAACAGATGTCTTGTTCAAGTCACCGACTAACACAAGGTTTTCAAAGTAGAGCTTCCAGTGCTTTACCTTCACAGTCTTCTACAAAAGATTACAGCGGAATGTACACCATTCTTAAAAAACGCTTTGAGCTTGCTGGAAAATATTTTGAGAGAGCCTTTTCCATTAAAGGTATCAGTATAGCTGTTTTTATGATATTCACTTATTATTGACTGCTTGTTTTTGACCTTCATTATGTATGTTTGTCACAAATAATATGTATTTTTCTGTATGCTTTTCTTTTTCATCTTCTTTAATGCCATAGCCCATTGAAGCCGTAGGCACTATTCAAGTCAAAACAATCTTTGATTTTCTTGCATCAATTCGTGCCACCGACATTCCTCTACAACATTCTCTAATGTTGTTTACCCAGGCTTTCCTTCCTCTTCCACTCTTATTCTTCTCCATTATTTCACTTTCTATTGACGCCATAACTCTGCTTTCTAGCCTACCAGCGCTGCATCATTGCTAGGAAAGGAAAGGGATTTGTCAGATGAAATTCTGAATGAAGCTGTTTATTATCAACATTTCGTTTTGGGCATGTGATCCTAGGGACTTTTAACAAAGCTTGCTAGTTTACTGTACACTGTTTTGTTTTAAGGAACTACATTAAGCTTCTCCACACTATCCCAATAATTACTAAATTAACAGCAAGGTGTTTTTCTTCTTCTTCTTCTTCTCCTCCTCCTTTCAGCCTTTTCCAATGTGACAGGTCGGCTCGGCCACTTGGCTCAGTCTCCTCCACTTTCTCCTGTCTTTGGTGTCCTCCAAGCTGCTTTTATAGATGTCCGTAATTGTGGAAACTGATTACCACCCAGTTTATAATGGACAGTTGAAAAAAGTACACAAATCTCATTGACTTTCACATTTATCACTTTTCTCAGCATGACAGCTGTCTTAGAGATGACGTCTCGATTATTTCTTCCGAATGTTCCTATGTATAAACTTTACTTCTATCACAATTAGCATAGTGTTACCACATGTCATTACACATCTACGTCTAGTCAGTTTAGTAATTGAGGATTGATGTATAGTCATAGGCGGTTGCAAAGATTTGCCTGCTGAGTTTCCAGGATGCGTCGCGTTGACACTTTGCATGCAGCAAGTCTCTTGGCTTGAGCGCTTCATGTATGCCGACGATCTCTGCCTAACCAAACAACAGTCGAGCTTTTCCCAAGTTGAGCAAAGCTTAGAAGCCGCTGTTCAAAGTATGTCAGAAAACTACCATGACAACCACTTTAAGCTAAACCCCCTCTAAGACAGAGATCTGTTGCTGCCATTTGAAGAATGCTGAGGCAAAGCGAAAACTTGAAGTTCATTGAACGGAGAGCTCCTTGAATACCATTTCAACCCAATATACCTGGGGTCACGTTATACTGAACACTCTCCTTTAAGAAACAGATTTCCAATCTTAAATCGAAGGTCAGCACTAGAAACAATCTGTTTGGGAAACTCAACAGCAAGTGGGGTACAGGCCCCCTAAGCATTACGCTGAACTGCACTTGCTCTAAGCTTTTCCACCGCAGAATATGCCTGTCTATCATGGAACGGGTCTGCTCACGCTATACTATTAGACACGACACTAATGCATCCGGTCACCTTGTGGCTGGATGCATTAAATCCACCCCAGTGCCATGTCTATATGTTTTGGCTGGGATTGCACTCCCTGATATTCGGTGGGAAACCATCAGTCAAAGTGAGAAGACTTAACTGGTTGAAGAAGAGTGCCATCCGCTCCATCAGCATCAAGCCCCAAGAAAGAGCCTGAGGTCTCGTAACAGATTCCTTGACAGCACAACGCCTCTCGAGAGCAATAAGATTGATGTACGTGAGAACATTTGGCTAGATCGGTGGAACCAGTATGGCGAGCGGGGGCACGCGTGGATTGACCGAAACATAGTGTCAAATGAACAAATGACAAGGGGTGAGCCGTGGTCGGTCTGGAAGTCACTCAATCGGCTCAGGGTTGGCCATGGTAGATGTATGGCTTCACAAAAATAACGGGGCCTCCTAAGAACAGATCAATGCCCATTTGGGCCCACACAGAAAATTGATTATCTGGTCACTTGGAGCACGGCGCCAAACTGCATGCCTATCGACCTAGGGGAACCCACCGAAGCAGCTCTAAATTGCGTCTGTCACTGAAGTGACGATGTCTGATCCTAGGACAAAAAAAAGAAAAAGAAGAAACATTACACCTCTGAAAGTAACATCAACAAGGTTTCTTTAAACATCAAGTTTTATTTACAATTGTTATCTTCACCTTAATGGCAATGATAAAAGAAGCTTTTCTCAAGGAAATATCTGTTCTAAATGAGATTGTTGTATATTTTTTATCTTATATATAATATATATTATATATATTATATTAAATATTATACTGTGTTATAATTATCAGTAAATAAAAAAAGCAACTACTTTTTCTCTACCTTTGGTTGTATAAAATAAAGGGAGTGTGTTGTTTAAAAAAATTGTTAATTTGCAATTAACTATCAAAGCCTTTGATGCCTTAGTATTAGCAGTTTTACCAAGTAGCTGATTAAAACTTCTGTACTAAGAATGTAAATAGAAACTCCAGCTGGAGGTTTTAAGTAAAGCTGTGCTTGAGGCAAATTTTAGCTTTATTTGGCTTGGTTAAGAAAAATATTGGACCCTCCTTAAAATGGATTTGTGTACTTTGTTGAAAATTTGCCGTTAATTGATGTGATGTGGTCTTCTTTGTCTTTGTTACTTGTAATGTGTTACACTGTCACACCAATTTTGGACAAAACCAACTGTATTCTTATCTAAAACGAAAATGTATTAGCAAATCTAAAGTCGACTGTAGAAGTCAATATTTTGAGGTCCTTGTTAAACCTACTACACCATATTTTTTTTACTGTGGTCCTCCCATTTTACCGTTTAAGCTCCCTGTCCTCTCAAGTACTATGGATAGAAGATTAAAAGCTTTTGGCACCTGTCAATAATGGCCTATTGGACCCAGTTTAACGTGGCTCCATTTATTTACCCATCTTTTTGTGACTCTTAGTAGCCCAGGGTGTCAAAGGTATATTGTTGTATGATTGCCATCTTTAGAGCCCAGGCTTTTTGCGGGTTATTATGTCACTGGTCGCATGATTTATGATACCAACCTAAGCTTCATAAAGTCGTCACTCAGATCTGTCTCTAAAAATACAGGTAAATCAAAATTTGTTGCGTCATTGCAAGTAGGGCGCAAGTTTCAGGTTCTCAGCCGCTGCGAGTGCTAATTAAGACAATAAGGTGATTGGAAGGCATTCCTCTACACCTTATGTAATGCTCTTTAGTTTATAGCGTTTTCTTTTTAATCCGAATAGTTGAGAAAATGGTACATGTGTGCTGTACGTGAATCAGTTGTTCTATTGTTACAGTTTTCTTATTTCTCTTTGTGTATGAAAGTAAGTATACTTTTATTACAATTCATTATTTGAAGTTTAGAGTCTTTATAACTTTTTTCTCACGTCTAAAATGTTGTTTTTCATATTCTTTTGAAATATATTGGTATGTTCTTATACCATCATCGGAATATCTTCCGTGCATGTTACATGCTCATTAAAAAATCACGGCAGTCAAATTTTTTGTTTGGTCTTTCAGGGAGAATTTTTGTCCTCAGGCATCTTGGTATTCTTGCCAATTGGTGCTATTTGCCTGATGAGTCAGAGATGTATCTACGAGAAGCCATTGCCCTTTCACGCGAATGGTATGGAAATCATCATCCAGCATTAGCGGAAGTATTAGATGATCTTGCTACTACTCTGACATGCCAAGGTGGATTAGACTCCCAGCTACACATGACAGAAGCAGAAGAATTATTACGAGAGGGAGCTCAAGTACGTAAGCTAAGTTATGGAGAAACTGATGTGAACACAGCACGGTCCTATTGCCATTTAGGTAAAATTAATTGTTACATCTTTTACTGTTAAGTTGACTTAAATCCATATGAAGGGTATAGCTAAAAATACTTTAATGGGTAAAAGATATGACTAGAATAGACAACGGTTGTGATAATGATAATGATGAAGACGATGATGATGATGATGATGATGGTGGTGGTGATGATGATAATGATGATGATGATGGTGATGATGATGATGATGATGATGGTGGTGGTGGTGATGATGATGTTAGTGGTGGTGCTGGTGGTAGTTGTGATTATGATGGAATGCGAAAGGGATTACTCAGGTTTTGAAAAAGCGTACGTTAACGGTTCCTTAAACGTATTTGACCAAAAATTGGAAAGACCTGGCTGATGAGGTTCTGTAGTGCTCTGTCAACAAATCAGGATGATATATTTTTTGAAATGGCGAAACCTATAATCCCATGGTCCTGGAACTAATACAATTTCAAGCTGCATTATAATTTCAGTACTTCGGAAATAATTAGACATTTCAAAATGAGATTTATTCTAGAAGCTAGAAGCGACTTTAAAGCTTAGGAGTTTATGTTATTTGTTTTTTGTTGTCATACGTTTCATTCCTTTCAATATATTTATTCTCTCTATTTTAACTCAGAAAGCATATACAGACTTTAGTTTCTCACTTGTGCTAGAGAAACAAATTTGGGGCATTACGTCTAAGGAAGTGACTGTGGGTAGAATCGGGTTTACTTGGATGTTAGGCTGATGAAAATCACACAGCCACCAATAACTTTTAAATAAGAACTATTAATTGAATTATATTAAATTGTTAGTTTAAGAACATTTCTGTGGGTTACGATCTTTTACTAATTAGAACAACGGTACGCCATGTCGTGTCATTTCACAATCTCCCTTCAGGTAAGGAGTTCTTCACTGTTTGATTTGATGAAATGCAAAATTTGATTTTTATTGAGAAAATAAATGACAAGAAAAGTCACCTGAAAAGTTTGATTTTTAACAAAAGTGAAGCTGGAGCATCAATTGAAGCACAAAAGACTTTCATAGTTTACTTTGAAACTCTTGTTATGATAAAGAAAGACTCGTACTGATTTTGTGTTTTGTTGTGGTGTAGGTCGAGCTGAGAAAGGAAAGAAAAAAGAATAACTTTCGCTCTAATATTCCCACAAACATTTTAGTAATTAGTGCAAATCCGAGTAGGAATTGAACATAAAGTAAGAAAATATATTGTGCATATTAAAAAATTGAGAAACCTATGGGGAGCTGTTGATCGTGAAATATCTTAAATTTGAAAGTAGATTGATGCAAGCTCCAGACCTCAATTTCATTAAATTGTGTGTGTGTGTGTGTGTGTGTGTGTGTGTGTGTGTAAGCTGCTGGAGGCAGATTGGAAGACCACATCGGTGAGCTCGATCCGGTCTCATGAAACGGGAAACAAACCTTCCCTCACCGCCAAAACAAGTGAATATCTATAGCCCACAGCAACGGTCCCCCAGTACATAGCTGTGACTAAGTGAGTAGGCTGCACCCAGAATATCTCTCCCAGCTACAGGGGCGTCGAAGACGCACATTTCCTGGTTGGTTTTTCAAAAAATATTCTCCAAATCGACGACCAACCAGATTCGAAATCACATGAACGACGAGATCGATTTCTTCCATGGTACGGAAGAACAGCTTGAATCGAAGGCTTTCGTTACTAACTAGTCAGAAAAACCTGGCTAATCGGCATCCAGGCATCACCACGTGGAGGTTGCCTTCTTGGATGCCCAAATTAAATTGAATTGTTTAAATTGTAAATTGAATTAAATTGTAATGGCTTTTTGTTGATTTGCTTGTCAAAGCTGTATTTAGCTTGTCTTTAATCATCCGCACAAAGTTATCGAGTTAATGATAAATTTGATGTGAAAATCCTTTTGTTAGTGACATGTCTTAGATGTTGCTTCATCGGAAAGGTTTACTGGATCCCCATTTTGCCACCAAGATNCGATCCGGTCTCATGAAACGGGAAACAAACCTTCCCTCACCGCCAAAACAAGTGAATATCTATAGCCCACAGCAACGGTCCCCCAGTACATAGCTGTGACTAAGTGAGTAGGCTGCACCCAGAATATCTCTCCCAGCTACAGGGGCGTCGAAGACGCACATTTCCTGGTTGGTTTTTCAAAAAATATTCTCCAAATCGACGACCAACCAGATTCGAAATCACATGAACGACGAGATCGATTTCTTCCATGGTACGGAAGAACAGCTTGAATCGAAGGCTTTCGTTACTAACTAGTCAGAAAAACCTGGCTAATCGGCATCCAGGCATCACCACGTGGAGGTTGCCTTCTTGGATGCCCAAATTAAATTGAATTGTTTAAATTGTAAATTGAATTAAATTGTAATGGCTTTTTGTTGGTTTGCTTGTCAAAGCTGTATTTAGCTTGTCTTAATCATCCGCACAAAGTTATCGAGTTAATGATAAATTTGATGTGAAAATCCTTTTGTTAGTGACATGTCTTAGATGTTGCTTCATCGGAAAGGTTTACTGGATCCCCATTTTGCCACCAAGATTTAACTTTCCTTTTAACATCTCTTAGAAATGTTTAAATTATTTGAAATTTTATTGAACCTTTTATAGCTAGCATTTGTAGAAAGCTTTTATAAGACTTACCGTTGATTTTCGATGTTGTGGTTATTTAGTCTTTGAGGTATTTGATTATACAAGAATAAATGCCTTTCCTTCCTTCTTTATGTGCCAGGCCCAGTGCAGACATCAGCTACCATAATTTTCGTACCTATTATCGGCCAGATGGAAGAGCTCAGTAGTGTTAATTTTTTGTGTATACTGCTTCAGGCTGGTGATGAAGGTTATTCTTTGCCGCCCTTGAATCCTCCTTTCATCACTTTTACCCATTAGTATCAGATGTTGACCACTTTTCTTTATGCTGAAATGACCAGAAAATTGCAACTGGCGTGTTCTGATGGTCTTAATAAGTGATCTTTTGCATTCTCTTTTTCTTAACACTTGAATACCCTAAATGTGTTAGATACCAAATTCTACAGAAAATATTTTTTATTTTCCTTTTACAGCGAAAGTATTAGTGAGCAAAGGCCGTCGTGATGCTAATAATGAAGCAAAGGATCTTCTTCAACGAGCTTTGGACATACTAGTGGCAGAAAAAGGATTTTATCACCAAGAAAGCATATCAATCCGACAGTTACTCTTTGAATTACACAAAAACACGATCAGCCTTCATCGTCATGATTACCCATCATCCTTTGCGTCATTTACCAAGAGATCAATCACACCAAATCGATTACTTGACAGGTAATATTGTCTTTGGACCCAGGATATCTTTTCTTATAAACAACTGTATTGGTGATTCTACAAGACCAATATGGGAAACTTGAAATTAAACGTTGAGTCGACTCCATAGAAGATAATTGCACTAGTTCCATCAACAAAATGGCAAAAGCGCCATAACTGTCAGTATTTCAATACAAAAACACTGTCATCACAGAACAACTGCATGCATGTTATGCCAAAAGCTGTGTCAAGATTTTGCCTTGGAAAATTATAAAAACTTATTATACTATTATTCGTACTTGATTGCCCACGTGACCAGAGCAGTAATCAGCATATACACCAGAATGTGAATGTAAATAGACTGTAGCTGACTGTGGAAGTCCAAACGTTCCTAAGTATATATTGCACAAAGCTGACGAAATCTTAAGCGGGGAATTTGACAAGATCTGGTCAACTAAAGTAAGACTTAAAGACAATAAGTTACTAAAAAGCTTACTATTTCTGTCAACTCAGGTGAGAAAAGTATAAGAAAATGGTGCCTATTTGAACTTCAATTCCAATGGCAACTTCAGAATCTGAGCCTCAAGAATCTAATTTTATGTGATTTTAGACTATTTCAACAGCTTTTAAAAATTTTTTAACAGTTAATATTGCACAGACTTTTAAGAGAAATTCTGTCAAAAATTCTTGTCAAAAATACACACATTCATAGTATTTATTTTCATCCAATGTTTATAATTTTTCGTTGTGCAACTGATTAGAGAAAGTGAATTATATTTTGTTAAATTTCTGTGAAATCGAATCTAAGTTAATTGTATTTTTTCATGTATGGCTTAAGTGATGTTTCTTTTTGATCGTTCAAAATTCTCTTAACCTGGTTTCTTTTTTTTTCGGGTAATTTTCAGTGATCTGCAGATTACAAATTCCCAGGGGAAAGGAATAAATAAGAATACTAGGTATTTAGGATGTCTGCTTTACCCTCTTAAGAAGATAATAACAGACGATTTCATTCTGCGGAGACTTCACATGCATATCTTAATAATTTGGGTATTGATTATGATCATGCTTACTCTTGAAAATTCTGAACTTTATGGACTCAGAGGAAGCCATAGATGTAAGAGCTTTATCATGCCATGAGTCGTAAGCTTTTTCTGAGCTACGTTTCGAGAGATATTTTTCCCATCGTCAGGCTACTGAAATGATTAGATACGGCTATTTTACACTTTGGTACTGCGGACGTGGGTGTAGACAGGGCTGGAGTTGTTTCAGGAAGTGGCGCCATACCTATGTTGTGCTTATTGTGTTTGTTATGTTTCTTTCTTCAGTGCTGGAAGCCATATTACTGGAAGGGTGTAGGATATACTGTTGATGTGATTGCTGCATTGCAAGGAATGGATTGTTTCTTTTATTTTTCTTGTTGTTGTGTTGATTTCTTGGTCTATAATTCTTTTATTTTCCCAGTCAAAGGTATGATCCTGTGTCCAGCAGTGTTCGGCTATTTCATGATTCTTGGTGTCACCTTTCTGAACAGATCTCTTGTGTTCTTTTTCTCTTTGACCCAAGGAACGCTTTGATTCACCTATGTAGGAGGCAGGACAGTCCTTACATTGTAGTCCTTACAGAAAAAGCTTACGACTCATGACATGATAAAGCTCTTACATCTATGGCTTCCTCTG
>RDPX01000161.1:1413110-1425030 GCA_003991215.1 Morbakka virulenta
CAGGTCCTCTTGCCTTGTTCAGCTTCATCTTCCCAGTCTGCTTTGAAACCTCCTCCTCCGTGATCTTGTCAATCGGCCCTTGAACAGCCTGTGCTTTAGGGAGTGCTGACATGTTGTTCTTGGTGTTGAGCAGTTTTAAAGTACTGTCCCCACCTGCCCTTCACGCCCTGGTCACCTCCCAGCACTCCTCCTTCGTCTCTCCATACAAAAGGCAACCTGTCAATGCCCTTGGCTCTCCTTTGTCGGTTCTTGCCAGTCTGTAGATCCTTTTCGGTCCATTTACTTCAAGGTCATTGTACAGTTCCTCGTACCCTTGTTCCTTAGCTATCGCACACTTCTCCTTGCTGATCTTATTCAGTCTTTCATACTCCTCTTTGTCTTCATCTGACCATGAATTGCTCCATAGTTTAAAGGCCTTTTTCTTATTCCATGCTGCCTCCTGCACCTCTTCGTTCCACCACCAACTTTCCATTTCTAGATATTTTCCCGCTCTACTCTCTCCAAGGGTTTCTTGAGCTGCTTCCATTATCTTAGGGCAGGTGCCTCTTCAAGTCATTCTTCCTTCGCCCTCTCTATTTAGGATTTTTGCTACCATATAATTCATATCTTCCCCCGCTGTCTACTTGAGTTTCCATCAGTTGATCCTTTTTGGTCTTTCTTTTCTGGTACGCCTCTTTTTCCTCTGCACCCACATATCCATCACAAGCAATCGATGTTGTGACGCTACCGGTTCTCCGGGTTTAACCTTGCAGTTTCTGACTCTTCCCAAGTTCTCCCTGCGCACCATGATATAATCAATTATGGTCAGGTTTGGCCCGCTTTTGTATGTGAACATTTGTCTATCACTCGTTGTGAGGTCTCCTTTCCTTGCGCAGTCCAGTATTGCCTCTCCGCCAACATTTACTCTTCCTCTAGCCTTCCCCCAATGCCACCTCTCACAAGCTGCTGATCGTTCTCTTCCCACATGTCCATTCAAGTCCCCTACCAAAATAAGTTCATCGTTACTGCCAATCCCTCCTAGGACTCCGTCCAGTTGGTTCCAAAATTCTTGTTTTTCCTCTTCATCACATCCCTGCTGCGGGGCATAGGCCGACACTATGCTGTACGTCTTCTCTGGTGTCACTAAGCGCATTGCCATAACACGGATGTTAATGGTATATATTTGATATAATGAAATATTTACCATTAACATTTTATCATCTCATTTAAAGTTTTTCAAATCTAAAAATGTAGACCTTCTTCCCTGAAAAATACATTAAATCTGTACATGAGGATATTTATCTTTTGCTTTTCGGTATGCTATTTGTATATAGAGAGGGCTGATGTGTTTGTCTGCCACTATCACAATCATGTCAGCACTGTCTGCTCAATTTTCACTGGAAGTGCAAGGCATAAACTATTTGAGTGCCACCATGTAAGCTTGCAATAATGGAGAATACTTATTTTCTATTACACATGAAAAATTGTTGGACACCAACATACAAGAAATTCCTCTACGGTTTTCTACAACTCTCGACGTGGTGTCATCAAATTGTCTGTATTTCTCTGGTTCACTAGCCTTTAACGAAATAATCTTTGGTTTCTTCTCAGAAGCCTCTGGCTGTTTATCCCTCGCAGCTGTGGTATGGTCCGTACTGTGGTGGGATTCCTGACGAAAACTGCCACACGACTCTTGATCTGTTGACCTGCGCTGCTGCGGTCCTTTTTTACACATTTTAGCTTGGTGTATCTTCAATCCCTTTTCACTAGCGAACTGCATGTTACAGCAGAGAAACGTTTTGGTTCCGTTGTCCGTTTCCGTAACCATATTCCATTCCATTTCCGATTGCCGGAATTTTGAGCTGGTCACACAGCCCTCACGCTAGCCCAACTCTGCGTGATCCTGAGGTCCGTTATCCTCCCCTCGCTTTCGCCGACCGTAGGGGCATGCTCTGTTTTATTTTCTGTGGCAATGGTTCTAGGGCCGGGGTTGCAGCCCCCAGGGTGTTACCTCGGTATGCTGTCATACTGTCAACCGTCTTTCTGATTTGCCAACCGTCTTTCCGAGTTGTCAACAGGTCTATTCCTTGTCGTCAATATACTGCAAGAAGTTAGTAAACACTGGCTCACCAATGCTATCCGGCCAGCATCTCCACATTTGGATCCAGCAGCTTGAGGTCATCAGTCATCAATATGTGTCAGCGTTCCCTGTTTCCCACATTTGCATATTTAAATTACATGTTAAGTGCAAATTCCCTTCTACGTTTTTTATACCTACAGTTTGTTGAAACACAAATTTTATAATTTTACCAGATTTGCCCCATCTGATTTCCATTAGAAAGCCTTGCAATACACAAACATCTAAATGCGTTTCTTTTTACACAAGCTGTGGTTGATTTTGATTCCTCCAAGGGAGAGATTACTATTTTGATAATATATTTTATGTAAGATATTTCATCATGTGAGACTAAGCTTTGTACTTTTGTTCCACAGCTGCTCATGGCAACTTGAAGTGTGTGGATCTCATGATAAAACGGTAACATTTTGAATGACTTACAAATGTGCATCATGTTTTTTATGTTTACTTTTTGAATGAAAACCACTGATCTCTACATTAGTTTCTTTGTTTGATGCATTAAACTATTTCTTTGTTATTATACAAACTTTAAGTAGGTGGTCAGTTTGCAACATGAAGGCTTTGAATTATTTAAAGAAGGTAATTAGACTACCAGAAGTGTATGCTTTTATAGAAGTCATTATTTACATACATGTAAGAACCATGTTTTACATTCATACATACATACATACATACATACATACATACATACATACATACATACATACGTACATACATACAATCGGTTCTTTTTGATTATCGTGCAGGTCTGGAAGCATCCTCCATGATGGTGGGCTTCCCTCCAGATGCCTGNCATACATACATACATACATACATACATACATACATACATACATACATACATACATACATACATACATACATACATACATACATACATACATACATACATACATACATACATACATACATACATACATACATACATACATACATACATACATACATACATACATACATACATACATACATACATACATACATACATACATACATACATACATACATACATACATACATACATACATACATACATACATACATACATACATACATACATACATACATACATACATACATACATACATACATACATACATACATACATACATACATACATACATACATACATACATACATACATACATACATACATACATACATACATACATACATACATACATACATACATACATACATACATACATACATACATACATACATACATACATACATACATACATACATACATACATACATACATACATACATACATACATACATACATACATACATACATACATACATACATACATACATACATACATACATACATACATACATACATACATACATACATACATACATACATACATACATACATACATACATACATACATACATACATACATACATACATACATACATACATACATACATACATACATACATACATACATACATACATACATACATACATACATACATACATACATACATACATACATACATACATACATACATACATACATACAAGTGTATGCTTTTATAGAAGTCATTATTTACATACATGTAAGAACCATGTTTTACATTCATACATACATACATACATACATACATACATACATACATACATACATACATACATACATACATACATACATACGTACATACATACAATCGGTTCTTTTTGATTATCGTGCAGGTCTGGAAGCATCCTCCATGATGGTGGGCTTCCCTCCAGATGCCTGGCTAGCTGCACGCATGGCATATCTCACACTAGATTTCCAGATGGCTCTATTCATGGGGTCACTTGAACCAAGGCCCCAGGAGGGATTAAGGTTGTACGTCCATGGGTCTCCTTGGTCCAGGCTCAGCCCCCAGACTCAGCCCCCATGCTCAGCCCCCAGGCTCAGCCCCCTTGAAGACCACCTGCCTGGTGGCTCTTGCAGGTCGTTCCCTCTGGATTCTACCCTAGTTGTCGGTAGATACTAAACAACCTACAGAGTCGGGTCGGTATAAGCCCAGAAGAGCCTGTTGCCAAAAGCTTCAGGTGAAGCAGATGCTCATCCCGGTCGGCAGTAGCACTGTTGAAACAGCAGTTCAAGGGATTCCTCTCACGTTCTACGGCAGTCAAGCCCTAAAGAAAAACTAAATGAAAATCCAAGAAGTGTCTGTCTGGCATCCAGCGACTATCTTGGTGGATTGGCCTCTGTGACTGTTGGGTATCTCACGGCAAGTCATTTCCCATTTAAGAGTAAACTTTTGACAAATCTGGTCCCTCGGACACCATAAATTTGAGCTGGACGGTCAGCTAGGACAGGCGCTTCCATAAAACCTTGTTTCCAAACAAATATGGCAAGTTCAAAAATGTTGTAATAGAGCTATTTATGTCTTTTGGTTTTGTTAAGAAATATAGTCCTGTTTGGGGTTTTTTTTTAAATAATGCAATTTTGGTGACTGAGCATAAATGTAATGATGATCTTCATACCCAAAAATTGACATGAGCTGAGGAAAAAATGTGGTTAATTGTTTAAAAATTAGAAAATTTCATACTTGAAATCCAAATTGCAAATAGTGTTAAATGTACAAAGGTTATGAGGATTTTGTCTCTCTTACCATAATAATGACTATCTTTAACCATATGAGACAAGACTAGAATTTGTAATTTGTTACAGACACTTGACCATTAAAATGTCTGACTTAAATTTATCCTGGATTTTTGGTGAGCAAGGTGCTTTTGAGCTCTTACCTTGAAAACTGATTGAAACTTTAAAGTTGGCATCTCATTGCTTCACCCACTTTCATTTCACCAAGTATATTTGTTCTTGAATTACTGCTCAGTTTTTCAGTGCAACTTGTAAAATATTTGGAAAATAAGGAAGTTGTGCTATGTTTGGTATTTTCCAGATTCCCGTTTACTTTGAGTGCAGATACATAGACAGAGCCGGTACCCTTAGACAGGTATAGGTTTTTGTCCAAGGTCCCAACCTGATAAGGATACTTTCTGTTTTTCCCAATCATATTTTTACTACAGACAGCCTTACTCTTCCTAATAAATAATTTTATTTTGTTTCAATATTTACTATACAATTTCCAGTCCTTTTTATTTCCACCCTATATGACGTTTTTAATGGTTATCCCTCGACTGCATCAATTTCAAGATCTCTTGGGTTCTTTAGGGACAGTGCAAACCAAAAGCTCTTTTCTGAGTAACTGGAACCTGATTATTAAGGACCTTAATCAAGCATTACATGCAAATTTGCAAATTTCTGCAACCGGGAACTTTAGAACTTGATTCCATGGGACATAATTAAAATCTTTATTTAGAATTTCTTTTTGTTGGTGCTCCTACCAAATGGTGGTAACTTCAGCAGAATTACAAAAAAACAGTCTTACAAATATTTGTTAGCACTAAATCAATCACGGGTACCGAACATTCATAAATTCAGGTGAGATGGTAGCTTGTTGATCAAAACCCAAATGCGTAATTGTGGATTTTAGTATTCATAGATTGTGACCAACAACAACATTAGTTTCAACAATATTTTTCGAGCTGGGATTCCATTTTTAGGTCCAACCAAAACTTAAGAAACACTAAAATACTGTTAACAAATGTTGCCGTAATACTAATACCCAATGAGTAACACACATCACATCTTAACACTAAATACATTTGCAAATACAAACTCAGAAGTTACCCCTCAAATGTTAGGACTGGTCATTACATGATACATGGATTTGAACGATAAAGAAAGGATTTTGACGTCGTCCATAGACAATTCAATGTCACAACCAGTCGAATGTTCATTCACAGGACCACTGCGCACCTTTAGACGGTATATCACTGACATAGTATGCATTTGACCGTGAACAACAAATTTGGTACACAACTCCGCTTTTTAGGCTTCATCGACAGGCGATTTCAGTAGTGATAACGATTTCAGTTTCTAGATGGTAAATGCCTTTTCGTATGGAGCATTATTTTTATGCACATAAACAGCAATTTTTCTACTGGTATCTTAAGCATGATTCTTTCTAAACTGATCAAATCCTGGAATTTCTGTTTCATTGTGGCGAATATTTTTTTTAAATGCGTTTCACTCATTCCCATTACATGTGCTTACTTAAGGTCTGAGCGACTTGATTCTTCTTCGTCATCGTCGAGTCTCGCGGCTGTCATCATCTCAGATCTTTTTACTCCAGAAAGTGGCACAGGCAACGGCTGCGTCGCTGGGATTGGCAAGGTCGTCGTCGGTGCACTTTGGAGCGAGGCTACAGGACATGAGGTGTCCTATGGTTTGCTCACTGCCGCAGTCACAGGTACTGGTGGATCACAGAGGGATGATATATGTAAGTGATGATATGTCGCGAGTGTTGCAGAAATTTGCCTACTGAGGTTGGTGACCTCAGCGTTTCCCAGGATGCGTCACGAAGAGACTTTCTGCATGCATCCCAAGTGACTTGATAATTCCACCAGACTACCAGCTTCTCTTTTTTCAAGCTTTTTGGAAAAAAACACATGCTTTGTTACAAATTTGTTGACATGTTTTTAGTTGAAATGAAAAAGAAAGAATACTTATTTATATGAAAATGACTTATAATTTGTCAATTACGTTAAATTCAGTGGTACTCGGTACCCAACACTTGGATATCCTGTACGAAAACCGAAAAACAGAAAAAAACAATGAAATCAACACATAAAACTCGTCATTTTAACAATTTTTCTTCCTATTCCCGGCGCAAGGTACTCCTGAAATTCAGAGCCAATAATAATTGAATTCCGACTCTATGACACAATCACTGTTAACTTCAGGTCCATGATATCACCAAAGGGCCTTGGATGCCTTTTATCGACATAAAATGTATTTTCCCTTTTCTTGTTTAAGAAAAGGTTTAGCATAAAAGACTTATCTTAGGGAAATGACCAAGTGAACTTAAGATTCAATGTTGGCTTGAATATATTGTACTTTTTGACGAAGAAAATATTAGCCTACAAAAGAATTTATGACAACTTAAATCTACAATTGCTGAAAGCTATTTTTATTCTGTAGATATATTCGTTTTCTCTTATAGGTGCGAGTACGAACCAGACATGCGTGATTCCTGCGGACTAACACCTTTGATGGATGCACTAAAATTTGGCTTTGTAGATGTAGCTGAATCCTTAGTGAGGTGTCATAAGGTAGTTTCAGTTACCATGATGTAGCGGGATTTTTTACTGTTTCTTCACAATGGATTTTTAAGAAATTGTTTAAAATTGCCATCATGAATAACAAGCACTTTTTTAAAAAGAAAGCAGCTGGATAAAAAAAGCTTTTGTGAGAAAAGCTCAGATGGTTATGAACTGCTGCTGCAATTGAGCGTTTTAGCTACATTTTAGGGGTAGATACATCAAACAGGTCTAAAACCACAATTCTCCGATTTCATATGCGTCTAGAGTTATGTAAATTTGAATTGCCTATTCTTTAACCGTCAGAAAATTGAACTCTCTATTCCTTTCCCAATTTTTGTGCTTAACTTGCTTTTCTCTTCGTTTCACAGTTCGATACACTTAGTAGCTATATGTCTTGTATGGTTTGTTTTTGTTTTTTTTAGTTTTAACGTCATTTTTCCCCAGCAATTGGGGCTCAGACGGTGCCCTTCAGAGGGACTTTGATTTGGCAGTGAGGAATTTCTTGGATGGATGACCTTCCTGACCCCAACCAATGGCTTTTTTTTCTTTGCAAAGTTCCAAATTCTCATTGACAGCTCGGGGACTCAAACCCGGAACTCTTGGTTACTGTGCTGGTGCACTAACCATNACCATTAAGCCACGGCTTCTCATGTCTTGTATGGTACTTAACAGTAAATAAGTTATTGATATGTAATAGTGATTTTTTCCTTGTAAAAAGTAAAATTCATTAGGGATAAAAAGATAATTTGAGAATGCAGAAAATCTTGGGTATAAATGGCCTCTTGAAAAGAGCCAAGGGTCACTTTTGCTTTTCTGTTGGTATTTCTTCCTTACTGCCCTCTGTTATCTTACTTTAATTCATTCATTCCTTTTCCTTTCTTAACTTTTCCATTCTTCCTTTCGATTGTTTTTTCTTTACCATTATTGGTTATTTTCATACCTTATTCTTATCTTTTTCTTTTCTTTTTCAACGTTCTTCTTGCTTGCCACATTTTTTTTGTTCTCTTTCATCTTATTTGGTTTTAACTTAAGCCCCAAACTTTTTTCAATATTTTTGCAGCATTATATACTTGTCAAAAGTTCCCAGCTACTGTGTAAAACGTATCATTGATTGGAAATGGAATGTCATTGATTATTTAAGCTATTGGAGTTCTTTGCTTGTTTCATTAACTTTGGCGTTCATATTGAATATGCTGATATTTGTCAGTAACTCCCGTAATAATTTGTTCATTATTATGTCGTGGAGGATACGAATTACGCTGAGCTATGTTTCAAGGGATACTGATAAGGAGGAAGGAAGCTCTCAAAGTGTAGATCAAAGCAAATCGTCAAATCGGTGAAATTGTAAATCATGTCGTATCCTTGTAGGTTCACTTTCATAGAGTAGCTAAGAACTTTTCACAAAAGTACGTCATTATTTAGTCGTTAGATTTTGAATATGTTTAGTTTTCGCCTCAAACCTTTTTTGCTTATTCTGCGTAATGTAGTTCCCACTTTAGACGGGTTGCTAGCTGATTGTCAAACTATTTGTATTGTTTTAAAGGCTGTACACTGCACTGAAAATATACATATATACACCCATACAGATGCACCAAAAATAGATTTTCATATATTTTTATCGATCTGTTTGAAGAGCATGTACACGGGCCTAATGAGCATCAAACCGTGAGCTTTGAATACTAGCGATCATTATTCCCACAGGTTTTTCACCTTCTTGTATCCGAATAGTATTACAATTTCCACCTTTGTTCCAGGCAGATATCAATAAAAGAGACCAATTGGGACGGCAAAGTATTCACATAGCTTCGATGACCGGGAGTATTGCTTCACTGATGTATTTGTTAAATCGTCATTTGTGTGACGTGAATAGCAGAGTTTCTTCAAGTAATATGACACCATTGCATTTTGCTGCCAAGGTCAGTATTAAGTTTCGGATAAGCACGAACTGAAATTAATGTCTTAAAGACAGTTTCTTATCTTTATCTGAAATGGTTTTGCATTGCCAATGATGTAGTTTTTCCGTGCTTGCAAATGTCGCCCGTCTACAACTGAACGACGAATGAACACGGGAATCCTCCATTTCCGGTGTATAAATATGTTCGGCCGTTGCAAGTCTTGTTTTGTTTTTTTTATCTTAATTTTTATTTGCTCCTCTCAGCAAAGAAATCCTACTAGCAAACCACCTGCATATAGTAAATTTTGAAAAACAAACACGTCTGGAATGTTTTAATTCGTTGTCACCATCTTGCTTAATTGGCAGAGGCTGTTTCGGTTTAGCATAGGCCTGCTGTATGGTTAATGAAATTGAATTAAAATAAAATGAAATTATAGTTACATTTACATGTTTTTTAATTCCATTGGTTCTTTAATTTTTCTAAATCAGCTAACATTTGATTAGTTTTTTCAGCCATTTGTCTTTAACAAAGCAGCAATGAAAAAGAGAGATTTATTTGAGAAAACACGTTTGAGTTCTAAACTGTTTAAATGTTTGTAAACGTTTGACAGAACTGAACGGAGCTTCCCTCTGTAACTTTTTATGTTATGAGGATTAAGCAGGGTGAAGTAAAATACGGACCTATTATGTTATTTTTTTATTTAAAAAGTTCCTTTTTACAGAAAAACGCAACATGCACATAGTTGTAGTTTTAGCTTATTAAACCCCTTTTCTCATTAGATTTAGCCCCCATTTTCTGTGAGATCTTGGGAAGGGTCATGCATATTTAGGGCGTCGTTTACAAAGGTGTTTTCTATTGTATTTATAGAGAGGAATTCCAATACACGGATTGCCCAAGTAGTTGTATCTAAGCACTTATTGCCCGTGCTGTCGTCATAATTGCTATTTGGATTTGCGATTTGGTTTTGTTATTGACCGAGTTGTCATTTTGCTCACCAGCAAGGTGTGTTTTTAACTTCAAATTTAAGGGTTTTGCTTGTTTATTATAGGGATTTTTGTCTGTATATGTGCATCTGTGTATATTCTGTTGAAGAAGAGTAAACCAAGGGAGGTATGCGGTATTAACTGTTTCAAATGTGGATGGTAGGGTCCAGATTTATAGCAATTTTGACTGGTATCATGAGAACCTATATTTCAGGTAATACTCTATGTTAATCTGCGCATCAGATTCACTGAGGTAGGTTTAATAATTGAAACAGAAAATAACTGTAGGTCACTTTCCCCAGAGAATAATTAGTCTGTTAGTAAAACTCATGTGGACTCCCTGGACTGAAACTGATCTTGACCAAAATATGAATATTTCATATGAAATCGTTTGGTTTTTCAGAACCTTTTACTTCTTTGGGTATTAAATGGTTTGTTAAATTTTGCTGAGGTAGCTTGTTGACCGCTTTCATTTTGTACTAATAATGTGATACGATGTGCATCACAGTGTGGAAAAGAGTTATGTAGATAGACCTACTATTTACTTTGTGCACGAATATTTTTGTGTTGTACAAAGCACTGCCAGGCATTAAGGAAATTCATCCGTTTTCCTCCGGGTTGTTTTTTTGTTTTTATTTGTTTGTTTTGTTTTTAATATGTAGGAAGGGCAGTTATCCACAGTCCATTTTCTTGTTAAGAATGGTGGTGACGTTCATGCTACTGACAGAAGTGGGAGGACTGGTACGTTTGTTGCCCTTGACAACACTTAGTATCAAAATATAGTATCAAAAGTAGCCTCTTTTCTATTAGAAGTAATACTTTAAAGAGAATATGAATCGTCAGTTTTTGTTTAGCCATGGCTACAATTTAACAGAAGCGACAAACACAACAAGAGTCTTGGTGATGATAAGAGCTGATATGTAGTCCAAATTATTTTTTGTCTTTTAAGTGCAATTCAGATAGTACCTAATTGTTTGTCAAAAAGCTTGGAAGCTACTTGCAATTAGGAGATACGTACAAAATGGTGTAATTTCGGAAGTTCGCAAGTATCCACCATACTCGTAATGAAAACGAGTCTAGATCTTTAGTAATAGCTTTCCAAGTCAAACTGAAAATTTGATTTACATTTGAAATTTAATTCAGGCAAACTTTGATCTGATGTAGACGGAAATCTTCAACGTATCGTCTTATACAGTGTATTATACTTGTCTGTTTAGTTGTAGCGGCACGTAAATTTCGACATTATGAAAATCCCTTACCATTTAGCCGATCAAACGTCGTGTCAAACTGAAAATTTTGTTTACGTTTGAAATATAATCCAGGCAAACTGTGATCGGATGTAATTGATACAGTGTATTATACCTGTCTTGGTAGTAGTGGCAGTACGTACATTTCGACATAAAAATTCCTTAATGGTCAGCCGATCAAACTTATTACGGTGAACAGGTCGGTAACATGACCATTCTTGGAGTGTCCCATGCGTCTTTGTTTTATTGTGTGTATTACATGTACAAAGACAGGCTTGAATTGTTATTGGAGAGTGTTCGATTTATTTTCAAAAACAAAGCCAAAATAGTAAACTTGGGGAGTAACTAGATTTCTTGTGCAACAAAGAGTTTTTCTTTTATTTGCACAAGAAATGTAATTGTTCCTCAAGTTTATTGTATGTACGTGTATATATGTATATATATATATATATATATATATATATATATATATATATATATATATATATATATATATATATATA
>RDPX01000161.1:1445593-1456375 GCA_003991215.1 Morbakka virulenta
AGTTGCTTTGTTTCTTGGTAATTTCCCGATAACTCCCATTACCTCTTCCTCAGTTATTCTCACGATTCTTTGATTGTCTACATGGCTATTATTAGCATTTGTTTGTCAGCAGAGTAAAGCTCTCCTACATACTCTTCCCATCTATCTAGCACCTCTTTTGTGGTCAATAGCATCTTACATTCTTTATTTTTAAGTCCTGCCTGGCATATGGTTTCTTTAGCTGTAGATCTTTAATTCTAGTATAGACTTTTGGATTGTGTTTTCTATCTAGGTCTTCAAATTCTTTACAGATTTTGTTGTAATAGTTTTCCTTAGCCTGACTTAGCCTGACTTTTCCTAGATTGACTTACCTACATAATTTATTGTATTCCTCTCTTTTGTTGTTTTGTTGTTGCAGTTTATTTCTCTCGTTCATTCTGTTCAGTATTTCAGAAGTTATCCACGGCTGTTTCTTAACATATTGTCTTCTACCACATACTTCTTCTGCAACTTTTTTCATGCAAGACTGCAACGTTTTCCATTGACTGAAATTGTCATCTACATTCTCTTTACATTCTTATGCCTGACTATCTAAGGACTTCTTAAACTTTTATTTTTTATTCAATGACAGGAGATCCTGTGTATTCCATCTTGGTACTCTTTTACTTGTTCTGATCTTTATCAGTTTTACTTCAACTTTAGCCATTACTAAGTTATGGTCTGACCCACAGTCTGCACTAGGTCTGACTTTTGCATTTTTCACGCTATTCATATATGTATGTGACATTAATATAAAGTCTATTTGGTTCTTTGGTTGCCCATCAGGTGACATCCATGTATATCTATTTTTATGTCTTTGCTCAAACCAAATATTCATTGCAACCATTTCTTCTTCTTTGCAAAAATCAATCAGCAGTTCTCCATTTTCATTTCTATCACCCATCCCATAAGGACCTGCTACTTTCTTTTCTTTTGTAATGGCGACTTTAGCATTGAAGTCGCCCATTACAATCAGCTTATCTCTGGATTTTTTTGTTCCTTTACTGTTTCCCTCAGCTCTTCATAGAACTGTGCTTTTTCAGTTTTCTCCGCATTTTCATTTGGTGCATATATTTGGATAATCACCATGTTATGATGCTTTGTTCGTAGTTTCAGACAGATTATTCGTTTCGATATTGTAGCATAGTAAAAGACTCTTTATAACTTCCCTGTTTATTATAACCCCCACTCCTCTTCTGTTTCTTCCCTCCAGAATAAATTACTGTGTAAGTTTCATTCAATGTTGGTACACTACTCTGAAATTCACCTTCGTCCGGCCAGAAAGTCTCTACTATTCCTATGATATCCAGGTTTAATTTTGTCATTTCTTGAATTACACACGCCAGCTTACCTTGTTGATACAGACTTCTGACATACCAGGTTCCAATATTATAGCAGTGGCTGGATGATGATGAGGGATTGCCTGCCATCTCACAATCACCACACCAGACTGGACAGTTTTGACTTTTTGTAGTCTCCATTCCCTGTTTGCCAAGATCTCAAAATTCCTTGCTATGCATATTCATGATGATACAGGAATTGTTACTTTTTTTTAAATGCATTTTTTATTTGTTTCTCCCAATTGCAAACTTCCTATGGTACTCTTTATAAATGTTCTGGCAAGTATATTTGAGAGTTTTTCTTTATTAAGTAACCCTCTTTCATTTATTTCCAGTTACAGAAGTGATTTTTTAGTTTGACCATGGGATACCTTAGAACAAGTAGGAGAAGCAGGGTATTTATGTACAATCTGCAAGAACAAAGTAAAAAATCGCAATAGAGTTTCCTAAGTTATTCGATATTACCTTTTGGTCAAGTTTAACCCCGATAAAAATCTCTGGAACTGGCCCATATAATCAGTTGTTGGTGTGAGTAATGGAACTGGCTAATTTTTTGGAGTACCATTAAAAATGACTTAGGTCACCAAGCGTTTTGCTTTACATTTAACAAACTTTACCAGAAGTAAATTGGCCTTGAAAGTGGCCCAAGTAAGCTAAAAGGTGATTGTAAATGACACAAAAAGTATGGTAAATACACTACCAGATGTCATTAAAGGCAATCATTTGCAATTAGTAAGCTTTGATATGTCAGTGTTTGCCTGATAAATTGTGTGCTGAAATGTAAACTCTCTTTGATCACAGCTGTGGATTTCTGTAACCCCAGACATTACATCAACTTCTCTCCTCTATGTATGAGGTAATAGAAAGAAAATGTTATTTTCATGTAGGTATTCTCCAGGAGCTGGCTCCTTAATTACATTTTTGCAATTTGTATCCATATCAATGGAAGGGTTCATATTTACAGCAAAGCTTGGTACAAAGAAACCAACAGTTCCAATAAGGTATGTTATGATCACCTGCTCAATTTTTTGGATGTGTTTGTTGCTGTTACTGTTGCTGTAAACAGAATCAGAGTGATGATATTTGGGTCACTGCATATGGATGTAATGGGGTTTGGCATGTAATAGGGACTAACACAAATAAAAATCAAGTTATACATAGACAAACGAAACCCACAATTACAAATGTAATAAAATAGAATCTATAGAACTGCAATCTCTACAGTTAAATGTTTATATTGATTTTTTTATTGACAATAATTTTCGTTTTATTTTGTAATTCTTTTTTAATAGGACAAAATTGTGGTATGATGTTTTGAGAAATGATGACAATATGATAATACATAAAATCGTACTTAAATGATTTTTGGGGTTTTTTTGTCGTCCGGATGTTGTTGTTGTTGACCGCACTAAGAAGAGATGGCTGTTTGTAGATTTTGCTGTGCCGTCCGATCGAAATGTGACAGCTAAGGAAGAAGAAAAGGTCACTAAGTATTCTCCCTTGGCCCAACAAATCCGGAAGTTACATAGCGTATGTACCAGCGTTGCCCCAATCGTCGTGGGAAGCTTAGGAATGGTGACGAAGCGCTTGGAGCGCAGTTTGAAAGAGTTGGGCATCCCTGATGTCTTGGGTGGACTCCAAACATCTACCATCATTGGAACCACCAACATATTGAAAAAGGTGCTTAACCTCTAAAGCTACTGGTCGGTAGCCGGGGTTAAGTTTTCTCGTCTGGTAGGTGAATATCATCTCCCTGTGCAGGCTGTCATGCTGGACATGAACTTTGTTATTATTTGATAATATTTCAACAGGTGCATTATATCAGTTTACATAACTGTTTTTCATATAAGTCCTGTGTATAAAAATATAAAAATAAGTATAATACAATTAAGATAATGAAGAAAGGCAATTAATTTACAAATAAATATTGTACACGTTTTGAAATCAGTGGTATAGTGATATGGGTGATATAGCACATATATAACAAATAGCACAGGATGGGAAAGCGTTGCAGTGTGCGTCTTCGAACAAAAGGAAGAAAAGAAAATTTGCATTAAATGAGTATTTATGGACCAGTGTACACAGACGTGTTCCTTTTGCCTTATTGCTTTTAAAAGCTTCTCCCACTTGGTCTAAGCATCTATTACTATTGATTTTGAGATGATAGCTATTTTTCCAACATTGAGGATAATTATTATATTTATTATACCTGTATTAAATAAATTCTTTGCTTTGTTTTATTGACAGGAACTATCTCTTTTTGGTTTTTATTTTCTTTTTGGTACAAGTTTCCAATAATTATGCACCGAAGTTTCATATTGCCATGCCATTAACAATGGTGTTCCGATCAGTAAGTTTATGGAATATTTAACTTTTTGTTGTTTACCTTGTTTGGTTTTTATTTTAGAATTAGCACAATCTGATCTAAACAAGTTTTAACATAGGAGCAATAATTCATTGTGATTTTAAATGATCAAGTTCTTCCCAAGAAGTTTTGCCATTGCACTTTACAGTAGACTCGTGAAGGACATAACATTGACAGACTTTTTTGTAGCGTGACCATATTTTTTTTAATGATGAGGGAGTTGTTTATAAGTAACTAAACTGTCCTTGACCTTAGTATTAAGCAATGCAGTACTTAGAACTAAAGACGTTAAGCTACCTGTTCAGGTCTCCACTAACGTATAATGGTGTTCTTGTCTGCGCTATTTTATGTAATCATCATTGTCATATCGAGCTTGGTCGGATTTTATATGATGCAGATTTCGAATTTGACAGTGGCTTTCATTATGATGCTGATTATCGCAGCACAAGCTTTTGGGTTGTAATTCCGGACAATCTCAAGGCTACTGACTTTTTAAAAAATTTTTGTAGAAGGTTTTTATTTATTTTTGGTATTGATTTTGGAGATTTTCAATTTGGGTCTCATTTTTTCAACCCATGTATAATGAACAAATTAAGCATATCATGAGCAACTCAGCTACTGAATTTTAATTGAAAAAACGAAGAGTCTCAATTTAGATTCACACCCAGAGGTGGTTGAAAATAAAAAGTAGAGTGTAGAGTAATATTGTCATTTAATGATCTTCTTTAAGAAATCCGGGTATCTTACAGAAAATTGTTAAGCAGTTCGTCTGTACTAGATTTTTCATTGGAATTCCTTTGCCCTTTTTTAATAGGGTTCTTTACTAGCAAGTCTTGTGCTGGGCATGTTGTTATTGAAAAAGAGGTACGTACTCTCTATTAATCAGACTATGTTAAGCAAATGTTTTGAAATGATTTTGANCTTGGAGCGCAGTTTGAAAGAGTTGGGCATCCCTGATGTCTTGGGTGGACTCCAAACATCTACCATCATTGGAACCACCAACATATTGAAAAAGGTGCTTAACCTCTAAAGCTACTGGTCGGTAGCCGGGGTTAAGTTTTCTCGTCTGGTAGGTGAATATCATCTCCCTGTGCAGGCTGTCATGCTGGACATGAACTTTGTTATTATTTGATAATATTTCAACAGGTGCATTATATCAGTTTACATAACTGTTTTTCATATAAGTCCTGTGTATAAAAATATAAAAATAAGTATAATACAATTAAGATAATGAAGAAAGGCAATTAATTTACAAATAAATATTGTACACGTTTTGAAATCAGTGGTATAGTGATATGGGTGATATAGCACATATATAACAAATAGCACAGGATGGGAAAGCGTTGCAGTGTGCGTCTTCGAACAAAAGGAAGAAAAGAAAATTTGCATTAAATGAGTATTTATGGACCAGTGTACACAGACGTGTTCCTTTTGCCTTATTGCTTTTAAAAGCTTCCCCACTTGGTCTAAGCATCTATTACTATTGATTTTGAGATGATAGCTATTTTTCCAACATTGAGGATAATTATTATATTTATTATACCTGTATTAAATAAATTCTTTGCTTTGTTTTATTGACAGGAACTATCTCTTTTTGGTTTTTATTTTCTTTTTGGTACAAGTTTCCAATAATTATGCACCGAAGTTTCATATTGCCATGCCATTAACAATGGTGTTCCGATCAGTAAGTTTATGGAATATTTAACTTTTTGTTGTTTACCTTGTTTGGTTTTTATTTTAGAATTAGCACAATCTGATCTAAACAAGTTTTAACATAGGAGCAATAATTCATTGTGATTTTAAATGATCAAGTTCTTCCCAAGAAGTTTTGCCATTGCACTTTACAGTAGACTCGTGAAGGACATAACATTGACAGACTTTTTTGTAGCGTGACCATATTTTTTTTAATGATGAGGGAGTTGTTTATAAGTAACTAAACTGTCCTTGACCTTAGTATTAAGCAATGCAGTACTTAGAACTAAAGACGTTAAGCTACCTGTTCAGGTCTCCACTAACGTATAATGGTGTTCTTGTCTGCGCTATTTTATGTAATCATCATTGTCATATCGAGCTTGGTCGGATTTTATATGATGCAGATTTCGAATTTGACAGTGGCTTTCATTATGATGCTGATTATCGCAGCACAAGCTTTTGGGTTGTAATTCCGGACAATCTTAAGGCTACTGACTTTTTAAAAAATTTTTGTAGAAGGTTTTTATTTATTTTTGGTATTGATTTTGGAGATTTTCAATTTGGGTCTCATTTTTTCAACCCATGTATAATGAACAAATTAAGCATATCATGAGCAACTCAGCTACTGAATTTTAATTGAAAAAACGAAGAGTCTCAATTTAGATTCACACCCAGAGGTGGTTGAAAATAAAAAGTAGAGTGTAGAGTAATATTGTCATTTAATGATCTTCTTTAAGAAATCCGGGTATCTTACAGAAAATTGTTAAGCAGTTCGTCTGTACTAGATTTTTCATTGGAATTCCTTTGCCCTTTTTTAATAGGGTTCTTTACTAGCAAGTCTTGTGCTGGGCATGTTGTTATTGAAAAAGAGGTACGTACTCTCTATTAATCAGACTATGTTAAGCAAATGTTTTGAAATGATTTTGAATCAAGGCTATATTTTAATGTGTAGTTGACTTTCAATTCCCGCCATAATCTTTTTTTGTAGTGAAATATTTTCCCGTTGGAGAACATGGGATAAGTATTTGTTTTTTGTTGGGTTATTACATTGCAACTCAACAGTTGGTAAGGGATTACTCGTGGACAAAAATGAGTTTTCTAATTAAGAAAAGAAATTACCATCTGCTCTCCTTGATGGGAAAAATCAAAAGCACGCCTATTGAGAATTAGACTACAAAGACTCTTATTTGCTCAGATTCATTACAAAATATGATTTATGGTTCACAATTTCCGTTTGCTTTTGTGGAGACTACACCTGTAGGTGAATAGCTATCTTTCGTTAAAGACTCTTCATCTTCCCACGAGACTACCTAAGGAAATGAACTTAGAATTTTCAAGAACCTCTAGAGGTCGTACTACTGTCTAGAATTCGCCTTTTTTGGTGGGAGTGGTGGGGGTGGGCGTATGCCGGCGTTAAAGATATAGTTAATCGTTGACGTGTAAGCCAAACGCAATTGTAACGGCGCCGATCTGTTGTCAACGCCCATAGAGTCAGAGTGTGAGACTTTTTGCCAAATCAGGTAAGCAGTTCAATCGATAAAGCCATGAAATGCTAAATGTCCCGTACTTGGATTTTCTTTAGTGAGAAACAGCCTTGATTGAAAGTAATGATTTTGAAATATAATTTAGGGTTACACCAATGTTTTAGCTTACTAAAATATTCAGTGTCGTTTTCGAGACTAAAATTATTACAACTATATATGTACATCACATTTTGAAGAAGGAAACAAAGGCTGACAGATGCATAGATCAATCTCATCCTGTTTAGATCTCCAGTTGGTGCGTATTAAAATGTTTTCAGGCTTGTCTTTTTCACCTATGGTACAGTAGCTTTCGTTTTGATTAAAATTAACCTAGTTTTTGCACTTAAGGGTTCTCGTTTATGGTACAGCCCCTTATGCTTTTTGGGAACTTTTTCTTGTACCCAGTCGTAAAATTTTTCAGAGCTACTGGATATTGTGTTGTGGGAGAGTTAGTCTACGGTGTTCACTGACGTTCTTAAATAGGCTTGATATATTCCTTCGGGAGGTTCTCTTTCTTCTTCATGATTGGATACAGTAGTTTAATGTAAGTGTGGTTGGACACCCTCTGCCTGATATACATGAGATAAGAGAACTCGTCCAGATACGAGGACCCGTCCTTTCTAAAACCGTATGGGTTTGAAATTATGCTTTTTGCACATCCAAGCAGAATGGTGATGGCACTTTTTGAGGTAAGACTAGATGGTGTAATACATTATTAAGTCACTGGTCAGTGTGAGTTGGTTTGTTCCAGATTGTTAAAGAAATGCTGCAATCTGTTACTTGGACCTTAAGGACGAGAGTCATCTTGCTTCTTCTTTCTCATTGGTAAAGATGATGTCATGTTATAGTATGAGTGAAGACAGTTGATGTGCCCAACGAAGCCATGTAGCTGATTATATTTAATAATTGCTGAGACATTGTCAACGTATATTTCACACACCGTTGGCCCTTCGTCTGCTGTTGATATCGCTATGTCTTCAAAGGAGACCATGATTTCATTTCCCTAGGTTCTTTGTTATGTGATGAAGGTTCCAAAATTAGTATTATTGTTGCAGAGATGTAACTTCTTCTTTGTTTATGGACATAAGAGATTTGCTGTATATTTTTTAAATGAATGAAGGACCATCCCAGCGTATGCTACAATTGGACATATTGATGTATTAGGCATGTGTACGTTTGATAATACTTAGAACCGTGGTAAAAGCGAGTCTCTGGGTTTCAATCTGTTGTAAAGACACTTATCAAGGAGATGTTTTTTTGTGATGCAATTAGTGTTTTTCTTACTTGGGTCTTGACTGAGTTCAACAGATAACGCGTTATTGTGGCATATGGGCCATTGTTGAGGTGTACATGACATTTTTGGATGTAGTCAGCTTTGTCAGAGATGACAGTCGCACAACCTTTGTCGATAACACATCATTCTTCTTTCATGAAGTTATTAATGCGTACTTTGAAAAATTGAAGGGTAACACTTGTTTTTGCTCGGATTTTGTCTGCTGATTCAACTATTGAGACAATATCTTTTGCAGGGATGGTCTAGAAATATGGCTCCCAACACTAAAGAAAAAAACACAACAAGCATAAGACAGATATGGCATTATTCCTCAATACAGTTGGATTTGTTTCACCACGTAGTGCCGTACTGTCAACGTATAAAAGACTTGTACTAACTCATTTTACTGATCTGACGATGAAAGAAGTACCCCTCGAAATGCATGAGAGTAGAGAAGAGAGTATAGAAGGTAGTAGGCTTCGTTATGATGGAAATCTAACAATGTAACTATTGTTAATAATAACATGATAATGTGTTACCAATAAGACACAAGCAAACATTTCATTTTTCAAACAATAATTATGGTTGTTAAGGCAACTACTGCTGATTTTACTAACGTTAATTGGTTCGGGATCCTTCTATACTTTCGATTAATAAATCTGTTTCCTTTGAGATTGGGTATTTGTACAAGTCAAAGAAATACCTTCGTCGGATGTCATTTTGTCTATACAAAATCCACAAATCTTCGTTGTATGGAATCTAGTTATCATGTTTAGAGAGATCCTCCAACCTATCACTTCCCTATTTGGATTCAGAAACAAATTTCTAAGTTGACTGAAACCTTCCTTACCTCAGTTCTTCACCCCGTTTCGTACCTATGCGCACTTTCTGTGGTGAAATATTCCCCTGTACAGAGTTCTTCCGGAGTTTTTTCCGAATTTAATATTGGTTTGAGTAGTTCCGTTGTAGTTTTTTCTATATTATAATCATTTCCAGTATTAGATTTCTATAGGAACGAATATGCCATCGACGTCAAAGCCTTTATCCCAACGCGGTTACAGTTTCATGCATAACGGTATTTTTTCCTGCTCTAGTTTCTTTTCGTGTAGTGCCCAACTTTTGAATTGTCTTCCATATTACTGTTTTTCTCCTTGCATATAACACCTCTGTCAAATTTGTAGGGAATTTTTTACTTTTGTACAAAATCTTCTTTCTTCATAACTCTGAAATGCGATGGGCACTTGTCGTCTCTCTTACTCCCGAGAACTCGCTATTGGGTGGATACGAAAAAGCCCTAATTTGGTAAATTTGTAATAGCTATACAGGACTACAGATGTAATTCGTACAAACTTTCAAACATAATAACATTTATAGCTGACACATTTTTCACTGTATCATATTACTGAATATCCTGTATCAGTGTTTTGCATAAGTGGGCCTTTCTAAGAGGTTTGTAGTACTTTGAAGACAAAAAAAAATTTTTTTTGCTCCTTATACGACCGTTGGTTTGTAAGCCATTTGCCCGGATTATGATTGGCCATAGATTATGAGAGGGTAGCAGAAAAATTGATCTGCATATTTCTGCGATGAGATATGACAAGGTAGCGGATTTGAGTTTGCAATAAGGTAAGTATGCGATATATAATCTCTCAACTTTTTTTATTTTAACAGATATCCAGCGGCAAAAATATTCTCAGTTGGAATGATTTCAGTTGGGATCTGTATTTGTACCATCATGTCTGCTAAAACTAGGGTTAGTCTTTCCGAGTTTTTTATCTAATCTGTGACTTTATTATTCTTTTTATTGTTGGGGGTTGACGGGACCATTACTGGAACATGTATTTGTTGATACATAGTCAACAAAAGTAAGAAAGAGAGAATTCATCGGAAACTCGGGGTTTTGTTTGCAGCCTTTTGCTGGTATGATAACGATATTAACATGATAATTCTTCTACAGCAGTCTTGGCCCACTAAATCTCTTTTTAGTTCACTGCCGTGTAATCGGACGTCAACCTAACTGATATTTTAAGGAGTAAGGATAAACAATTTGGCTCTTAATATTAGCCCCTACAGTCCTTTTCCGAAAGGATGGTGTTTGTATCCACCCAGGTAGCAATCTGCAAGCTGTTCACTATTGTTTGGGTGTACAGGATATATGGCTTGTCAAAGGTCTTACATTATTGCACAGCAACTATACTGCGAGTAGTTAGATCACAGGGTGAGGGCGAAGATTGATCAATCTGGCATTCTTCGATAACTATTTGTAGAACACAGGCTTGGACAGGAATTGGGTCCAATCACATCCCCCGTTTTCTTTCAGTTCGTTTTCTTTCAGTTCGTTTTCTTTCAGTTCGTTTTCTTTCAGTTCGTGAAATAACCACACGTCTAACGCTTTCTTTCAGTTCGTTTTCTTTCAGTTCGTGCAATAACCACACGTCTTAACGTTTTCTTTCAGTTCAAGCCTAAGCCATAAAAAGGAGCAACAAATTCACGTAGAGAAGTCAATGCCTCCCCTCTCGAGTCAGGCTCTTATTTTTAACTTGTTTGTAATAAAGTAAGGAGGGGGGATGG
>RDPX01000161.1:1461816-1471816 GCA_003991215.1 Morbakka virulenta
GTGCAGAGTTTTATTTAAAGACTTATTAGTTCAATTACATATTACTTCATTACAAATTTACAGGTTGTAGCAATCTAATGTCTTAAGTAATTGTACAAGACCAAGAAAGAATGCAGTGTTTGAGACGAATTTTGCTCCTCAAGAAAGAGAAATAAAGCCGATTCAGCTGCAGCTTATTTACAAGTATCATATGAAATAACATCGTCACATTTTTAACAGAAGATATTATATATATATATAAAATGTATATAATATAATATAGAATATATAATATATATATATATAATATATGCTCAATCTGCAGACAGTACTGTTTCGCCCTTTGTGGGCTCATCAGTGCAGCACAGAGCTTCTGAGACATAACTCTCTGGCCATGTTGCCGGAGCAAACACAGCTTAAAGAGTTATTGTGGGATCCTGTCAGAGTGCTCAAGCCACGCGTGCGCAGTGAGCATTGCATTACGCTAACAACAGGTTCCCAAATAATATTATATATATATATATATATATATATATATATATATGTATGATATCAGAATCTTAATGTAACTGTGACGCTCTTACTGGCATTCTTTCCCTAGAATTACATTTAACTTCATACCCCTGGGCTTATTGGTTGCTTGCCACAATTTTTAAACCACTAATAATTGTAGCAGAGGCAATGTAGCAAGAAAAGTCGCTGATAATTTTACAAAAGCTTATACTGAGTGTAAGAATAGGGAAACACCGCATTTTGGGATTCCGACTTAATTCTTGACCATTTTATTAACTATGATTTCTCATCCAAGTGAAAAGCCATGTGTGCTTACTTGAACTGATTATCTTTACTCATTATTGTGTTGCCAAGGGAAGCAAGCGGCTTTTCTTTTGTTCAGATTAGTGGACATGTAGATAATAACGTTAATAATACGTTAGAAAATAAAACACAAAAAAAATTTGCTTTGTGGCTTTGTGATATTAACGCACATATTGATGCTGTTTTTATTTAACATAATTTTTTTTATATTATATAATATAATAAAATGTAATATAATATAATAAAATATAATATAATATTATTTAATTTTTTTAAAGTATATATAACAATGTAGGTTAAAGACATGGTTGCATAAATGATCGGATGGAGGACGAGCACTGATAGCTCCGTTGGTAGACCATGTGAGCACAATAGCCATAGGCACTGGTTCGAATCCAGTTCGGTGCACACATTTTCACTTTTCTACAATTATTTTTGTCACACTAGAATGGATTCGAGTTTGTGCCTATGACTTCTTTGGACATATGCTGTCTCAACTGGGCTGTCTGAACAGGGATCTTAACCAGATCATTAACTAGCATTTCACTTCACTAGACCAGCCTTGAGAGTTGACAGCGCTATCGTTGGACTACCTATGCGTACAGGGCAGAGTCTCCCACAGAACGGCGACTGCACACAGACAGCATTTAGCAGATGTAGTAGTTCCAGCCGTAAACAAGCACAGAAGAAGCTGTTATGATATAACTACTACTACCTTTTTAGCATTAAGTTATTTAAAAAATCATCTTTTCAACTTTTCTTTTGTGTAAGTTTTCTTTAATTCTAACTCACCTCGTATTCTTGAGCTTTGTAAGTTTCAGTGAGAGTAGTATTAGTATTAGTAATCTTTATGTTGATGGCTATTTACTTATTTAATCGTCAACTGAATTGACGTAATGTATAGTGATTGGAATTGACACATCCTTGTCGTATCGCCAAAGGAAGGCCCCATTCTCTTCTATGGTTCAATTCAGATTGTTCTGCGTTCTGGGATCTCCTTTAACACAAAGCAGCACCATTATTTCCAACCAATATTTGTGGACAATCATTCTGATGTTAATCTAAGTGAGATTGCCACTTTTCAAATGGAATTCGCATGGTTGAGAATGCTTGTTTCTTTTGGAGTTTTTTTTTTATCTTACGTGGAGTTTTTGTATTCGGTCTATTCGTTCATAAAAAGTTGGTTCTTTGTATCGCTTGAAAGAGTACATTACTGTTAAGACCTTTGTATCTCTTGATATTTACCATTCTTTCTTGCATGGAGTACTGTTGTCACATTTGGAGAGCTGCTGCTGCATCACATCTTGTTGTTTTTGTTCGAGTTCAGAGACGTGTTTTTAACTTAATAGGTCCAAATCTTGTTGCTATGAGCCAAATTTTGTTCTGTCAGCGAAATGTTACTACTCTTCGTCTTTAGTGTAGCTATCATCATCTTCCCTTGCTGGTACCAGCTCGGTTTGCAGCATATCCTGTTACTCGTTTTTTGCAACACGATCCCCATGCAATTTTTGCCCTGGACGGCCAAGTTTGGGATGGTCTCACTGGGTCCCGAGTACTTTCTTGTTTTAAGGTCGACTATTACCACTTGACAAAACGTTTTCTTCTTAGTCACTTAGTGGCTTTATGTCTTGTCTAGTTCCTAACCATTAAAACACATACATTTATATAACATATAGAGAGTAGAGAAAACAGGTACAAAAGCGACATTAAAGCGTGTAGCAGAGACATAGCAAGATACAGATAGATAGATAGATAGATAGATAGATAGATAGATAGATAGATAGATAGATAGATAGATAGATGGATAATTAGATAGATAGATAGATGAATGAATGATTGGATGAATAGATAAATATAAACATTTGTGAGGTTGTATTTTAGGGTAATTGTTGTAATATTTAGGGTGGATTTTTACCTGTTGGCGTAAAATCCCAAAGTAGTTCTATAGAGAATCCAAACTTTTGAGGACACTTTGAAATTGCTTTTTATCACATGTAGCACCCAACAAACACTCAGGCAGAAATTTTTCTTTTCAACAAATTGAGGAAATGCAACAGATATAACAGGGTAGCGGATTTAGTTGAATATCATCAATATCAGCACATTTTTTCATCTTTATTTCTTCCCTTTTTCCTCTTTTCCTGGCATAATTAAGAGTATGTAAATCGTTTAAGTAATGTGACATACACACAATTTTCCAACTTGTGCTCATGTGTTGCAAGTTGATATTCTTTTGGAAAGCAGAAAATTTGACAATATTTGATTATGTATTGTTTTCAGGAGAGAATAGCAAAGGAATTTGGCAAACATCCAAGAGAATCACTTTTTTACTCGGTGAGGGATGATTTATTAATTTTTTACGACTAGAAAGTGGCTAAACTAATATTTGATGATACTTTTTATATAATGACTTCTATAGATAAATCCTCACCAAACAAAACGGAAATGGGAAGTGTAATCATCGTTTTCAAAGAATTGAAACTTCGACTTCCATTTTCTTTCGTTTGCATTAATATTGGATGGCTATTTCATGTTGATGTTTTAAGTTTTAATTATTGACTTGGTACAAGTTAGTCTCTTCGGTCTAAATATAGGAAATGTAAAATCTTGATCTCTTTAACTTGCTAGGCATTGGTTGATGTTATGATAGGAATATTTTTGTCAAATCTATGCATTACTCTATTTACAGCTAAGTAGCTCATTAGTAGGTTGTGTATTTAACTTAAACGAAAATACTTTTTTGGGATTTGCCCATATAAATTTCTACTTTAAAAGGGAAAAAACCAAAGGAAAAATACACCGATGCAGTTTTCTGCTGGCCTCTAACTTTCTTTCTTGGCATACACCAGTACACTACCACCACCACCACCACCACCACTACTACTACTACTACTACTACTACTACTACTACTACTACTACTACTCCTGCAGCTTCTATTACTACATCTATTTTCTTACTACTCTATTTTTACTACAACATCTACTACTACTCTGCTATAACTAATGCTACTACTACTACTACTACTACTACTACTACTACTACTACTACTACTTCNCTCATCTGTGGACTATGGGTCTAATTAAGTAGTAGGAGTAAGTCTGCCAGTCACAATAGGATGCCTAAAAGGAACACCAATCTAAACGACGCTACAAAAATCAGAAAACAACAAAACTGTTGCAAGGATGGTGCATTCGCAGTTAATGTTGAATCCTACACTTTACTAACACTAGTTATTAAAAATTCAATTCCAAAATCACCAGCAGCTTTTTCATATCTTTGCAAATGCCATATATGGCGGTGAATATTGGATTCCTTACGCAGCGGACTTGAGAAAACTAGAAGTCACCGACATGGGGTGGTTCAGAGTTATATGTGGTCTATCTTTACGTGATCGCAAGAGAAATTACGAAATCCCCACTACATGTTTCAACCAACCTATTACTGAAATCTTGATCACAAGATAATGCTTGCGTTGGTTTGTACATATGTTGAGAATGGGTGCTTCACGTCTGCAAAAGATGCTATACGACTCTGTTGGATCACCACATTGGAGGTGCCCGCGAAATGCACCTAGTGTGAGTTGGAAAAATTTGGTTTTAAAGGATGTGCAGAAAGGTGGCTTGACAAGGAGGTTATACAGAGACCCACTAGCAGGAGCCCATGGAATGACGTTGGTAGAACACAATGGAGAACTTTCATCAGGGATACCACTTCATCTAATGTCCGCAACAACCAAGAATTTGGTTTAACGCAATAAGTGCAAATAAATGCTACGTCCACATACTACTGCCTGGTCCTGCTGCTTTTTTGTTTTCATTTTATGACTAGCTTTGTTGACCTCTTCCTTTACCGGTCGTTTGTGTGTCATATATTTCAATTAAAAAAGGTTAATCACCTATCAATGTCACCTGTTTAAAACAACTTGCTTTTTCATCAATTCATCACTACCATTAACTGGAAAATGATTTGTAGCTGCAACAGATTAATAAGTACAAAATTTTTTTTCCTTCCGTTACTGCAAATGAGAAACAGAGGGTGCTTCTGCCTAATCAAACTGTTTTTATTTCAGGTAAAGAATATAAAAATAATTATAATACGACCATTTCTTTTTATCTTTTTCTCCTTTACGGCTGTTGACTCCGCATTTCAGGGTCAGCCGCCCGGATCTTCCACCCCCAGGTCTCTTTACAGGACCTCTTCCTGACTCACGCCAAAGTACCTCATATCTTCCTTCATCATATCTTTCCATCGCTCCTTGGGTCTTTTTCTCGGCCTTCTTCCTAGTATTATACTTTTTAAAGCCACTTTTTCTGGATGTCCTTCTTCCCTTCTCCTCACATGTCCGTACCATCTCATTCTTTTCTCCTTGACCTTCTCATTGATGTCACTCACTCCTGATGTCAATGCTTTTTTCTCTATCTCTCAGCGTCACGTCTTTGATTCTTCTCAACATCCTTATTTCTGTCGCTTCCAGTAACCTCTCCTCCTTCTTTCCCATTGCCAACACTTCTGCACCTGATCGTATTATGGTTAAGTATAGCTTCACCTTGAGTTTCCTAGGCATCGTTCTGTCACTGATAACACCTGACACCTCTCTCCAGTTGTTCCATGATGCTACCACCCTAGCTCATATAGCCACATGCGACACTCTCCTGGCATCTACGGTCACTCCAAGGTATTTAAGCTCCTAGACCTCATTGACCTCAAGACCGAATCTGATAGTGAACTTGTCTGTTATGCCATATTTAGTTCTCACCACTGTCCTTGCCCCTCGATATGAGGTTTTCACCACCTTATCAGATTTTCTGGGACTTTTCCTTTTCGCTGTCTGAGGCACCAGTACACAGCGTCTCTAGGGAAACGGTCGTATGCCTTGTCCAAGTCCACGAAAGTGTAGTATAGGTTTCTATTCACTTCGAGATCCTTTTCCTACTGTTGCCTTATAATAAAGGCAGCATCCATCGTTCCTTTACCTGGACCAAAGCAAAACTGCATATCATTTTACCGATACAAGTCCTCGTAACTTTCCCTCTTTTATCGCGTCGCTTATGGGGGAAGGTCAAGCATTATACTGGATTTATGTTGACACAGACATGTTAACTGTAGTAGCGATTTTTATGATCGGATGTTCTTCCTGACACCAACCACTGTTTCAGGGGTGGGCCTAGCCTTTGGTCACTCAAGACCTACTCACAAGCCAGTGAGTTGATTTGATTTCAGAGTTTACTCTCTCAGCCTTTGCCTAAAAAATAAACCCCTACTAGGCAGCAGGGACCCGCCAAGTCACAGAGCGCTTTACACTCACTTGTCTGCATTTCATTGAGGGTAGTTTGGCCTTACTACCTCCAAAGACGACCACGGCATTTTGCCTGGATGCAGTTAAACGTCAGTATCCATGACGACAATAATACGACCATTAATATGCACTATTAAGCCGCTCCTCCAATGCACCGAAGTACTTGTCTATTTACACGTAATTGACTGATAGGAAATAATAGGGGTTTGTTCTAAATAATAAATAAAGCACTGGCAACTTCAGAAAAAAAGCAATAGTTACAACTTTCAATTATCCAACGCCAGCATATAAAAAAAGCAATCATAAATTAAACGCCACTTGAGTAAGTGGCGTGTGTAAGGAGGGATCGCAACACATTTGCCGTTTTCTTTGATTTAACTCTCAAACTTTTCAGCAATACTATTTAGCGTGTTGTTCCATTGCAGATTCTTTCTTATTTTTATTTCCTTTCAGAATTTAGCACTACCACTTCCCAGATTTTAAATTTAAATTATGACTTTGAGAAATAACTTGCTACATTTTAACAATTTCTTTTTGACAGGTTACCAAAGAAAAACAATTTAATTGGGGAAAAAAGGTACTCGGCATTTAATTTGTACAATTTTTTTTTTAGTTTTAACGTCATTTTCCCCCAGCAATTGGGGCTAAGACGTGCCCTTCAGAGGGACTTTGATTTGCCAGTGAGGAATTTCTTGGCCGGATGCCCTTCCTGACGCCAACCAATGGCTTTTTTTTTCTTTGCACAGTTCCAAATTCTCCTCGACAGCTCTGGGAATCGAACCCGGAACTCTTGGTTATTGTGCAGTTGCACTAACCATTAAGCCACGGCTCCTCTTTATTGGGATTCATTAATGTATATAATTCAACATATATAGCATAAAACAGTATGCAGTTAATAAAAAAAATTAGCAAGTATTAGTACTTACACGTTCTCGTTTTGGAAAGTCGCTATTGCTAATCTCAGCAGTTTTAATACCATTACTGAAAACGAGAGAAAGAGCTACGGTGAGCATATTTGGCTTTATCACACAATGTAATGCTGGTTTTTCAGTAAATCCAGTCGTTACATTTTGGGGGTCTGAACACATGTTGCCAGAATCATTTCACAAATATAGGGTAAAATGAAACTCCAGAAAACAATGTAAAAGTAACTATTTGTTAGGGTGGAGTGAAAAAAACTACGAAGACTACTACCACCACCACCACCACCCCTACCACTACTACTACTACTACTACTACTACTACTACTACTACTACTACTACTACTACTACTACTACTACTACTACTACTACTACTACTACTAATAATAATAATAATAATAATAATAATACCACTACTATTACTACTACTACTATACTGCTACTATTACTCCTATTACTGCTACTACTACTATTACTACTACTACTACTACTACTGCCACCTTAATCACATTTGTAACTATTATTCTTTCCTTTGCCACATTTTCTGTTATTATTACATTTACATATTTCGAGGTTATCTTGATATCTGATCTTAAAATCTGTATATGGAGTTCTTAAAGTTGTAGGGCTAAAAAACTTCTTTCAATTCATGGAGTTTCTATTAATATAGGAGCTCCTTCGTGCTTATCAACTGCAACCTTTATAGCCCAGGCATAATTTGTTTGACACCATTGTAGGAAAGTCCGTTGGTCACTTTAAAATTCCATATCCCTTTCCAAATTGTTTTTCTTTGTTATTTTTAATATCATTATTACGGAAACTACCAATAATTGTTTTGCACAAAGTAACGCTAGTGCCACGTATTTAAGGGAATTGCGATCTCGCTATTTATTGATAGTTTTTGTCGTTCTCAGCTATATGTCGTATTCTACTACGTCATACTCTACTGTATGTCATAGTCAGTTACATGCCATATTCTATTACTTTCTTATGATCTAACGGGATTGAAAGGAAATATTTGTAAGTGTGTGGAGAACTATAGCGCATTTTGCAACATTTGCTTAATAAAACAGAGAAATACAGGGAAAAAAACTTGATGTGCTAGAGATGGAATGTTTTTATGGATTATAATGAAAACAAGGTAAGATATAATAGAAAATGAGACCATAAGTAAAATGATGAAGACAAGACAGTGCTCAAATGGGGCCCTGGGAAAAAAACGAAATTGCATTGGACGTATGGCGAGGAGAGCGTAAGATTACAAAGGAAGAACAATGATGAGCTTACAGCTATCAGAGGATTGAAGGAGAACAGAACCAAGGATTTGATGAAAGTAATACGAACAGAAAGATTTGAAGAAGAGGAAGCCAATGCTCCAAGAAGCGATAAATTAAACTCGAGGAGGGGAAATGTATACTATATCGGCCTTTTGCTTAGAGTAGGACTTTAAATCCGATTGAATAACTAGTACAAATAACTATTTTGTGCAATTATATTTCAGTTTCTCGAAGTCTTTTCCAAACAGACATCCTCCTCGAGAAAATAGCTGCAATCATAGAATTGCAAATGTTGTCATTTAAGGCAACGTGGTCAGCGCTAATAATTAACGTTTTACGTATTTAATTGTAGTCAAATTTGATTGGTTAGCCTACTGTAGCCACTGTGCAGTACCTTATCGCCATGCAATTTACATGACATACGATTATCACGCTATATAATTACCTATCAAACAGGATAAACAAGACACCAAACCTAGCCACAGAAATTTTTTGTTTTTCTACTGGGAAATACTCGTACAGTCACAATTCGGCGTAATATTGGACCGCGTGCGATTTTATCAAATTGTAACTTTACTGGGAGAAAATACGAGAACAGAAATATCTCAGCGCCGTAATATTGGAGCTAGAAAAATCGTAATTTACCCTTTAAACGCGCAAATTCCCTTAAAGCAATGACATGAACTTTTCTCTAAGTTGATTAACTTTTTTTTCTACTTTTAGCATGCACTAGCGTTGCCAATGTTTATTGCGTTTAGCGGAGATCTCAAGGAACAATTTCATTTGCTGTCAGCTTCAGGTAAATTTTACAAAAAGATATATTTAATTACCCCAGCCACTTTCTACAGCTCATCGTCAGATAGTCCGAATCATGTGATATTTATCACTGTTTCTCTACATTGGCCCTCAGTTGCCCCTAGGCTAGCCTTGTTTTTGCCTTCGGTTTGCCCAGGGGGTCTAATAAATTTTGTTGAATGGCTGTGAAAGAGACCTATCTATCTTACTAAGAGTATAGTAATTGGAGGTGCTCTTTGTTGGTCATATAAGCGATGTGCCCCATGTGAAAGAAGGGAACTGTTCAACTTGAGTTAGGAGTTATTACGCTGGCCTTGGTTCTGTTTTTAAACACGGTTTTATCAGTTTGAGATTTTTAAACTTTAGCAACGGTGCAATAACTGGAAGGAAGCAGATGACAATTTCCCCCAAAGAGCATGACTTATACCTGGAAATAAAATGCGACATCATAATCATACTTATACTGAAGTCAACTAGCTCTCTTTGAGTTGGGAAGAAATGAACTTTTCCCTGGTAAGCGAAAAGTGTCAAATAAAGGCAAGGTCATATTCTTTAAACAAACCAAAGGTTTGCAAAATAATAAAAATGAACGTACACAAAGCTGTGGAAGACACCTGGGTAATCGAACAACTATGCCACAACTTTGCCTGGCTGCCCAGCCCTTATCAATTGTACTAGTTACATTTTTTTAATGAGAAGAGGCAAAATTCAAATGAATTTTCGCCGTGTTAGGTTTCTCTATGGGCACGAGTTAACTGGGTACGATTTTTTTTTTCGACGTTTAACTTGGTTTCAGTTTTTACTCTTCAGACTTGGAAAAAGTGTGAAGTTGATTTGTCAGGCTGAACTATAAAAAGGATAAAATAATGCGTCATTTAAGGTGCCACAGTGTCTAATCTGTTTTCCTATCTATTC
>RDPX01000161.1:1474828-1498830 GCA_003991215.1 Morbakka virulenta
GCTCTCCATCGTCATATGCTTTGTCGTCTTGAAACTGACTTTCAAATCAATCTTTTGTATCCAGTGTTAGCTGGAACATCTGTTTTCTCTTGCTTATCCTTGTGGCGATGGGCCAATAACCTATCGAACGCTTTACCAAAGTCTATGAAGTTAACATGTAGATGGATTGGGAATTCCACTCCACTTTGCTCAAGCACCTGTCTTAGTTTTAAAATGTGTTCTAAACATGATTTTCCTAATTAAAATCCAGCTTGTTCTTTCCGAATGTACATATTTAAAGCATTGGATGATCGTTGCTGTATTATGTTGCTCAATACTTTGCATGTTACAAAAAGCAGAGTGATGGCCTTCCAATTGTTGCAATCCGATCGATCCTCATCGGTTGGTAGTTTCACGATCAGCTCCATGCTCCATACCAGTGCAATTTCTTCGTGCTCCCAAATATGTGAGAACATATCAGTGAGCACTTGTGTGGTCACACGTACATCTACCTTTAGCATATCGGACGACACCTCACATTCGGCTGCCTTTTCACTCTTCATAGCTTAAATGGCATTTCTCACTTGCGTGACCGAAGGCAGTTCTGTACTGATTTTTATATCCTTTCCTGTGTGTTGGATTTCTGTCACTACATCAGGGTGTGCCCTATTCAGTACTTCACAACAGTGCTCTTTTCATCTTCTTCATTTGTCTTTTTCGGCAAAATAACTCTTCCATTCTGTTCTTTCACTAGTACTTCACTGATGCAGAATCAACCATTTACGATTTTATCGTTTGTAACAAGTGTTCTAATGCCCTTGTTTACACACCCGGCCTCAGCTTCAACCGCGAGCTTCTCAAATTACCCCATGCTTACCTATTACTTGTTTAAGGCTTGTATTGCTGTTACCGCCTGTGCCATTTACTTCACGCATGACTAACAGCTTTCATGGGCTTTCAACGTGTCTGTTGCTGCCTTCAGTCTCGCGTAAAATTTTGCCTTGTCTTCCTCATCTGCATTCTCTGTGGGTGCATAACGCACAATTACTGTCATTTTTACTTACCTAGAGCTGAACCTGGCTAACAGAAGCCTTGACCCAATGGTTTTCACTCCAGCAGTGCCTTTCCATCATCTTGCTAAGCATGGCCAGTCAGTAACTGTCGAATTCTCATACAGTCTCAGCAAGCTATAATAAGCTCTGGAGAATAGTTCAAACATTCCAGCGTCCTACTCTGGTCTTTCATTTTGCCATGATGGATTATTGTATCGGGACAACGACTCTGGTTTGGTCTTGGTCATTGCCCGTCATAACTCATATCAGTCTAACTGGTTTCATCACTGTTACCAAGGGTGGTTAGTTCTTTGGTTTTGGTTTCTGTAATTGTGATGTTTTTTTACGAAATGAATGTGTTAATCCCATGCTCAACCCTTCTCCTTTATCCGGGCTTGAGCCAGCAAGAGCATCTACGTAGCAGACGTCCAAGCGGAGTTTGAAAATGAATTAGAAACTGAAATGGTCATTTTTTGAGAAAGAACCCATTGAATGTTGTTTATGCATGGATGGATAGGTAGTTTTAACTAACATTTTTGTAAACAGTTTTTATAAGTTTTAATTTTGTTGATTTTTGACCTGCATGGATTTTTTTTATCACGACCTGCATTTATAGTCATCCAAAAATGCTTAAACAATAGGGGAATTTTAGGTCCCGAAAATAAGAAATAAAACGTTGTGAACCACAAGAGATTCCAAAGGTATTTCCACAGTGCTCGCGTAGATGTCTGTTAGCCAATAAAAAAAGACAATAAAAAGAGAATAACCAATCATTTCCGTTAGGCCTGGGAACTAAAGTACACAACATTGGGAGTAAATACAGTGGGCCTCTTAACTCGGAGAGACTGTTGTTTTCAAAAGATTAGAATTTGAAGAAATGCTACCGATAGTCATTCGATATGAGATTTTTGGTAGAGAAGAAAAGATAATGTGTGAAATAGCGTACTCTTCCCTGTCAAAAGATTAGGGTATATTAGGAGCAACATTTTCCAGATTTATTTATTAATAAGAAAATCCGATCTGTGCGAACACCCACGAAATCGGTGTGTTGGGAGGTATATATATATATATATATATATATATATATATATATATATATATATATATATATATATATATTAACTCTTCAAAGCCCTTTTTAACAGTATGAGAGTAGTAGATAGGGAAATTTTATAATGCTGTAGATAATAGTCGTATTTTTTTGTTTCGTAAACTACTCCCGATGACCCTGGCGAACAATGAGAGGATTTTAATAAAGCGATAAACCCTGCATTGTCATGCAAAATACTTGATAACATACAATCACTTTGGTTTTTTCAGGAATGAAACTCGTCCCTCTGGTACGAATTATTCAATTTCACAAGCAGATAGAGACGCAACTTAGTTGTGACGGCACATAAAGCGGATAATGTAGAATGACTATTTTTGAGTGCTCATAAGGCGTGGTAAAAAATCGACGAAGGTGACAAGTGAGAGGATTTAAAAGAAGGAAGTTATCTGGAAAGCAAAATGATGGAAGATAGTTCCGAAGGTTTGATGCCCTTGGAGAGAAACTAGTGCGTTATTATGATTTTTTGCAAGATTGACCCAAGACAGTATTCCAATGGGCACTTCTACCAAGGTGTGTAGACCCCACTAAAGTTTTCAAGGAAGAAGCAAGAGAAGAAAGTTCATTGAAAAATTTCCATAATGGCACTTGTGGAATGAAAAGAGATCCAACGCCATGACAGTGAGAAAGGGAATGACGCAGAGCAGGAAGAGAAGGCTTGGCGATATTTTCGTTTCGATATTCAATACGGTCGAGGAGGTTGAGAGAGCAGGTAGGAGCATCAGTCCCAAGCATGATAACAATAGTTCATGCACGGCCTGAATGGTCCTTTGTGTTGTCATTTATTGGCCAGTGCCTACTCATTTTGTCTTGATGTTGTTTATTAACTTCATTAGGTATTTGTAATTTGATAGGTCCAAATCATACCTTTTCTTTTTAACCTCTTGTCTTTTCAACGAGATGTGGTTAGTCATAGTCTGTTTTCCGGATATTACCTTGTTTAGTGTTTTGATGAGCTTTCCTCGCTTAAAGGACCTCAGTTCTTTGCAATTCCTGCAATTCGTTGCTCTCAATATCGTAATCCCCGTGGAGTTATTGCCCTTCTTTTAATGAGTCTACTTTTTCCTCGGATGGGTAGATTGTGGAAACCTTTGGCCGCTGAGTGCTTTCCTCTATCATGTGACGTGAATTTTTTTACGTCTAAGGGCAACTCCTGTCTCTTGTTTAAACTATAATTTTTTGTCTTCCTTTCTCACTTTCATACAATTACTGGCTCTATGGCATGTATAGTTCTTAACTCTTAAAAGGTTTAAATGAAGAGCAAGTTTATTCTATAGTATAACTTGTATAGCGTATATATATACATATACATATGTAGTATACAAAAATATGCCCGCAGATTTGTGTTCTTCCTTACCTCCTTGACAGATACATTTGTATACGAAGCGTCTACGTCCTTACAACAGAATACACATCACTTACTGTAACACTTGTAATAACTTTGCGTAAATTTGTTAGTTTAACAATATCTGTGTTTTATTTTAAAAATACATTTACTGTTTATCATTGGCTTGGAACGGCACTTGTCTTTGGGGGAACTCTTATATTTGTAGATATTTGGGGAGCATTGTTTTTGAAGAAAGAAGAGCTTAAGAAAACGGATTAGTTTATTAAAGCTCTGCCAACTTTACAGCTTTTATTCATTCAAGTAAGGTCCTTTTAAACCAGGCTTTGATTTGGAAAAAAAACAGGCAGTAATTGTTTTCCAAATTTTCCATGCTCCCAACGAGAATGCAGTATTGCTTTCTCAATTTCTGGTCGTAAGAAATGTACGCTTTCCAACCAAAAATGATTTATTCATCACAGAACGTCAATTTTAACGTTTACCGCAGGTAGAGTGTGATGGCGAGGGGTGAATGAGCTTAGAAAGATGACATGTTATACTGGGTTTGGATTCGTTATTTTTGGCTTATTAGTAGTTATTTTCTATTTTCTATGGACACGCTAAGATGAACCTTCGTCCTTACACAATTCATGGTTAGGTTAAGATACCTGTTAGTCTTTTTTGTTCTGCAGTCGGTGCTAATCATTCTGGCTATTTTGGTAAGAACCTTTGCAATACGGAACGCAGCATCAATTATACTTGTCATATAATGCGGTACTGTAGGGGTCTTGTTATAGATACTAGGGCAGTGGTTAACGTAAGGGAACGCAACATCCAGTTGCCTTTAAATGCGTTTTGGTAGTGTAGGGCTCCATAAAACACTCATTTGGAGAGGGAGGTAAGTTGGGCTGTAGAAAGTAGCACGTGCAACAAAAGCACTTTTGAAACTGCAGCTGCATTTGTATTGCAACACTTGTTCTACTTGTCTGTAAATGATTGAAGGTTAAGCTTTTTTTTTTTCATGGCATAATTTACGCTCTGCCAACTTTCAACTTTCGGCAGAGTTATCCGACACTTGCAGAGCCCAATGACAAACAAGAAAAATTTATTTCTATCTATTAGAAGTTGGGAAATTTTGTTATCAAAAGCATAGATACTATGATATTTTGTCAGTATAAGCATACAGCGATCTTGCGTTGTTACAAGTAACTTATTTATTGACTTAGCGTTTGTGTTAGGCATAGTATGAAATCGTAATTTGCTATATGAAGATATATTATTGAGAGAATTCATTGTTTTGTCAGTAATTGCTATATTTTGTTGTTGTTGCGTATGGATTTTCGTAGGGATTCTATTAAAAGTAACCAAATGTTGATATACCCACTTGTCTTAGCATTTTTCATTGTTATTTTCGGCTGACCATAATATACGCTTGATAAGACAAAAAAAAACTATATGAACGCATATTTTAATCCTCCACTTGAACGTGCACTGTGAAGCTCAGACTAGCGCTTCAAAGGATACAATAAATAAAAACCAAAGAAATCTCACCTGCTAATGTAAACGCTTTTCAAACCTTTAAAACTAAGATTGATCCAACGCTTGCTGCTTATTGTAATAAGCTCGCACGAACTAAAAATGCTAAGCGGTAATTATTGCTCGATGACAATATTTGCAGTTATTTCTTTAAACTATGTTGAGGTTTATGCTTCCAGACCTGATGTTATTTAATACCGTTAACGTACGTAATCCCTGTATCTATTGCTCTTCGCGTATACCGGTATTCTTAAAGCCAATAGCTTGAGCTTGTTAGTTGGTTTAGAATTCAATGTCTCTTTTGCATTTACAAGGCAAAAAAATAATGAGTTGAAAGTAAGTTAGTCGTATAAAGTCTCCTAATTATTTTATACTGAAGCCAAACAAAATTGTATTTGAAAGGCGTCTTTCACAAATATACACATTATTTTTTCTTCGGGAAGTCACTCACTACAAAATTCATTTTTTTAGGCTGATATATCTTGTACAAATATACTCTAGTTTATTTCTCGCCTTTGAAAAATCACTCGCTACCAAGTATTTTGGTTTTACAAGGTTTTTTTTCAAATATACTTCTGTTAATTATTTCCTTCTGGAAAATACACTCGCTAAACATAGCTAGCGACCCTAGATTTGCTTACAACTGTGTTTGTGAATAATAATTCTATTCTGTAGCTATATACTCAGAACTTGACATCCACACAAATTCCGTAAAATATGTACTGTTACAGTAAAATACTACATATAAACGGAATGAAAAATGCCAGGGCTTTCTTACATTTGCTTATACAAAAACATAATTAAACAAAGTAGTTCTATTTTTGAAGTGCAGGGTCGTTTTTTCTGACAAAAACTTGTGTACCAATTGTTTAATTTACGGTCACAGTTCCACTTCCTTGATATTCTGATGAGTTGGAACCACAGATGTATGTGAATTTTGAAATCAAATGTTTCAATACCAGCAGTTCTTCCTGTTTCAGTTTTCCAGACTATGCAATGGCCTTGGTTTTTTGTATTCCTTACAAAAAAAAGTCAACCAATGCTTTTGCTGTCTGGAAAGAAGATAAAAACGGAATGTTATCGAGGGTGAGGCCGTATCTAATTTTGAGGACATCAATTATTCCTCCAAGTCTATCCCAGGTTGATTACTAATTAGCTCATCTTCATACAGTTCATTATCAAGAAAAGTGGTGGTGGCATTCGATTCTCTTACTGAGTTGTGAAATTGTCAGGTGATTACGTTTAAATACTTGAAAAAAGTAGGTACGTGGAACAGCGTTTAGCATAGAGATCTTTAAAGTTTGAGCCAGTATCATTGAAAATATTTATATCTGCAAGATTTCCCCGCAATGCTAGAGTAGTTCCACATGATACTTAGATATTCTCGTTGGCAGGCTGCAGAAATCTGGAATTGCTCACCTTCTACATGCTGTTTGACAAAACATTTTTGATCAACTCTTAGGCTTTTAATACTACGTGTATATGATTCTACAAAGAATTCACTCAACATTACATATGATTTTGAAAAATACTACCACTTCGCACATTCCTTTTTGGATGTCCACAATTTCGTTGCATTTCCTCAATCCGTTCAAAGTCATCATCTTGCTCGCATCCCATCATACCAAGTCTGGTTTCAGATTTACGATGCAATGATAAAGTTCTACAGGATTGCAGTATAAATAATTGGCCGCAGGGTGTCCTCTGAAGCGTATCCAAGTCGTTCTTCACGAACAGACCATGCAAGCTTCTATGAACTTGAAAGTTGCTATTTTTTGTCACACCTCATCAGTGTAAAAAAAGTGTAGGAACATGAAAGCTATGTTGCTAAACTGACACTACAAAGCTCTGTTTAGCTCGGCAATTCCTCATTACTGTATGGCATTATAGCAGCATGCCCATTATTAAATAAGCCATTTTTCCTGTAAAGGAATGCGTTACCAAACTTTTATTCAATTATTCTTCAGTGCCCAATTCGACTGTGTCATCACTTTCATGCATCGTATAGAAAAGCGTGGTGAACAACTTTGAATGTTTCATTCTTTCCAACCACGAAATTTGTCCCGCGTTACCCTAGCAATGCATATCCCAATTCTCCAAAAGAAACCTTACATTTTTGTATCTGCTGATACTACGATGGTGTTTTCTTCGCATTCAGGCGCCGTTTCCTTTAGAAACGAGTAAATTTCATCAGTATGATGAGAATCGATGTTTCTCTTTTGTCACCAATCTCGCTTCTTCCATCCTTATAACTTTGAAATGTCCTGTATAGTGAGAAACGTTTGGCAGTCTTTTAGTAGTGGGCCAAAATTGTTGTAAAAGTTATGAATCTGTAGGTACATTTACATGAGGCTCCCTATTACCTGCAATCTGTTCACATCACCTGAAAATGTCTGCTAAACTCGTTGCCAAAGCCACGTTTGTGACGGTATCTTTGCCTTTATCAGAAGAAGGATGATATCTGTCATCAACCGCTGCTTTTTCAATGTAAATTGCGACAATGTTCCAAAACTCATCCTTTAGTATGGCCTCATTGTTCTTTTGCAGCTCGCAAACTATCTTCCCCAAGTTACACGTAACGGTTGAGACGATCCAAAATAGCAGAATGTGAGTCCGTGACTGGTGCGGATAAATCACCTAGCAACGCCCTGGTTAAAAATTAAACTTGGTATGATTTAATGACACCAGTTCTGTGTGGCAAAAAAAATTTAATCTGAACGTTTAATGTGAACATTAAAAAGAGAATGATTAAGACGTTGGTGTGGAGTGTCCTGCTGTATGGATCAGAGTTGTGGGTGTTAAAGAAGGAAGATATCAAAAGGCTGGAAAGTGCAGAAATGTGCTTCTGGAGGAGAATGCAGAAAATCAGATGGGCAGAAAGAATTACAAATCAAAACGTTTTACAACAAGTTGAGGAGAGCAGAATGCTCATAACAACTGTACGAAATCGCCAAAGGAAATGGATCGGACACGTTCTGAGACAACCAGAGTATGTTAAGAGATATTGGAGGACGGTTGCCTGGAAAACGAGGCAAAGGAAGGAAAAGAATAACTTTATTAGACCAGTTCAAAAAGCAAGTTAATGGAAGAATGGAAAATTATTCAGATATCAAGCGGAGAGCCGAGGATAGAGATGGATGGCGTGTATGGCGCTAAACCTGTCTGAGGACAGACTACTTACAAGATTGTGTGGCATATCCTTGACAATTTTCTTCAACGCACGATTGTGGAGTATTTTCTCATAATTTCACATAATTGCGTCCAAATTCAAATTTTTGAACAAAAGATCTGAACTAATCTCAACATGTCGACACGTCAACAAACACCTTTTAAAGAACTCCAAATCCGCCCCACCAGACCATTGAAAGTTCTAATGACTTTTTAATTACATTCTCAACTTTTTATAAGTGCATAGATTTTTAGCAGTTTTTTTATGTGTACATCTGATAAATGCGTGAGGAAGAAACTCGGTTATTTACTTTTTTTATCAGAAATATTGAAATATTATTTTAACTTAAGAGTATTTTCTTCGAAGTTCTTAGATCAACAATGATACTTGTGTTTTCCTCCTCGATATTGATGTCGGTCGAGTGTGCTTCTTCTTCTTCCTTCTTCTTTCGGCTTCTCTCGTTAGAGGTCGCCACAGCGAATCAATGCTCGCCACCTCTNAAAGGCTGGAAAGTGCAGAAATGTGCTTCTGGAGGAGAATGCAGAAAATCAGATGGGCAGAAAGAATTACAAATCAAAACGTTTTACAACAAGTTGAGGAGAGCAGAATGCTCATAACAACTGTACGAAATCGCCAAAGGAAATGGATCGGACACGTTCTGAGACAACCAGAGTATGTTAAGAGATATTGGAGGACGGTTGCCTGGAAAACGAGGCAAAGGAAGGAAAAGAATAACTTTATTAGACCAGTTCAAAAAGCAAGTTAATGGAAGAATGGAAAATTATTCAGATATCAAGCGGAGAGCCGAGGATAGAGATGGATGGCGTGTATGGCGCTAAACCTGTCTGAGGACAGACTACTTACAAGATTGTGTGGCATATCCTTGACAATTTTCTTCAACGCACGATTGTGGAGTATTTTCTCATAATTTCACATAATTGCGTCCAAATTCAAATTTTTGAACAAAAGATCTGAACTAATCTCAACATGTCGACACGTCAACAAACACCTTTTAAAGAACTCCAAATCCGCCCCACCAGACCATTGAAAGTTCTAATGACTTTTTAATTACATTCTCAACTTTTTATAAGTGCATAGATTTTTAGCAGTTTTTTTATGTGTACATCTGATAAATGCGTGAGGAAGAAACTCGGTTATTTACTTTTTTTATCAGAAATATTGAAATATTATTTTAACTTAAGAGTATTTTCTTCGAAGTTCTTAGATCAACAATGATACTTGTGTTTTCCTCCTCGATATTGATGTCGGTCGAGTGTGCTTCTTCTTCTTCCTTCTTCTTTCGGCTTCTCTCGTTAGAGGTCGCCACAGCGGATCAATGCTCGCCACCTCTGTCTGTCGTAGGCATCAACCGAGGTATCCTCGGTTGATGCACCTGCCACTCCCATGTCTTCGTTAACCGAATCAGAGAACCTCCTCTTTGGCCTTCGTCGCTTCCTCTTTCCGGGTGGGGCCATTTCCATCACTTTTCTTCCTACATAACTCTCATCGTTTCTCATCACATGGCCGAACCACCTCAACCTTGATTCCCTGATCTTTTCTCCCAACTTGGCCACTCCCAGCGTTTCTCGTACTGTGTCATTTCTCACTCTGTCCATTCTGGTCTTTCCAATTGAAAATCGTAGCATCCTCATTTCACTCACTTCCATTTTTTATTAAATGGCTTGGTGAAGGAGGTTCTTGAGAGGGTAACCGGAAGTAAATACGTCATCAATTTTCGGAAATCCCTCATCAACTACTTCCGTCATCAATTCGTTAAATGTTTCGCTGCAAGTCGTATTCACAATACTTTTAACCTTTATCGAAATGTGTACGAAATGTATACATCTGATTTTTACTGGCGCCTGTGTGAGCTTTTTAAGTTGAATAAAATAGGATTTTCATACTCACTTGCTTCAACCATTCAGCCAAAATTTCAGAAATATCATTTATTGCTGTTTCTCTTGCTTTTGCTAGTTCATGATTAATAGTTACTACTCTCATTCGTTGATCAATGTATGTGTTTATTCGCCACTAACAAAAAAATATAAATGTTCAAAGGTAAATGTTAAAAAACCTAATACATGATGTTTATTTTCATTATAGCCCCTTGTATATATGAGGCATGCACGGATTCACCGTCACAAATGGGTGATACATATTCCCTGAAATATATTTTCTGTTTCTGGGCCTCGGACTAACGCTCTAACGTGATAATGATTTGCATAATCTTAGGTTTTAGTGACTGAATATCAATTACCTTCACGGCATGCTTGTGGTTTTCAGAATCAACACATCCCAGCGATTTTTCGATTTCTTTTGGAAATATACCACCTTCATGTTGGTGTTGTTTTTTTCATAATGAGGATCGATGTAATAGCTAAAACGCAGATAAAATCTCTTCAAAAATCTGGTGAGGATGTTGTCCAAACGCGGAACTTCCTTTCTTTTGTAAATTTTACAAGAGCATTAAATTGTTGCTAGGCATTTGTCTTAACGAATTCTTTAAGTAAAACAAAATGATTGCACGTATTCATTAAAGCGTTTGTAATCGTATCCCGCTGTTCAATATCCTCCACACATTTTGGTCCTGAAAAAATTTCATCGGCGATGAGGTCATTAATCTTGACCTCTTGCTCAATGTAAAGGGAGCCTTCTCTGTCTTTGACGTCTGATGGGGTGAGCTGCACGCGAGTTATTATCAAGACCCGCAAGGCTTTGTCACGCATTGTTAGTGTAGATGCTTGGATTTGACTTCTTTGGTATACTATATATCCATGTTTAACTCACTACTCCGTATCACATATTTTGTCAAAAGTATCTTTCAGCATCATATTCTAAACTCTATGTTCAGCTTTTCTAGTTTCCCATATTACAAACTCGACTCGAACAATCACTTTCTAAATGTCCACTTCCTTCAATGTAAACATATATATGGCAGAAATACTTCTCACATGATTCATAACTTTTCATTTTGTTTTCAGAGCTAAAATAATGGCATTTCATCAAACTAAAGCGATTGTGAGGCTCAAAAACAGAAAGTCTATTAAAAGCATTATGGTTATGCATACTTTACTTCGATACACATGCGTCGTATTGTAATACGATACATGGCATTCCTAAGCCAGATAAAGATTTCATGATATGACGTCAATGACTGAAAGAAAACGTGTGACGTAGAGAACGTCTGAGTCAAGTATTTTAATATTATCAAAAGAGACGAAATGGAGGTTACACTAAACTCGTAATCAATTTTTTGAGCCCAAGTATCATCTGCCTCAAGACCTGTTGGATGGTTAAAGCTATCGTTATTTTCGTTAATGTCTACTACTAATAATTGTTGATACTTTACCAGTTATTGAAATGTGGCAACATATCGTCAAAATCCTTATCTTGTTGCTCATTGTCTTTTACAGCGAAGCCCTTGCTGTATACCTGACCTGGTGTTTGAATTGGCCGCAGGAACAGAAACACTATTAAAAAATTGTGTTCCAACGAGTTGTGTTACCATTCAATAATACTGCTTTCTGAATGTGTGTTTGTGTATGTTAATGGAGAAAGAAGGGCATCGAGGCAGTAAATTTAAGTTTGACTTGAAGACTAGAATGAAAAGGTGTTCTTACCTGTTTTCTGGCATTCCTCTCTCATTGTATAAAATTGTAATTAAAAATATCAAAATTTAAAAGTGCATATCAAACTGTAGTTTATCAGTAAGGGAAACAAAGAGTGGTCGGCTTTCGTCTGTCTTTAAAAGTGGAAGTCCATATGCAAGTTGTTTTTTAGCTACTAAACGAGGGCGATGAAAACCGAATACCTTGTTGGTTGCCTTGTTGATTTGTTTAGATTACTAGAGAATTCACTGGGTTGGAATTTGTTTACAAAATAGATATGTGGCCCTCATCGGGAATATTAGCTGAGGAAAAGATACAACCTGAACCTAAACGTTGTTCTCATATAGATCTTTAATCAATCAGTTACTAGTCATTTATTCATGCCACTGTTGGCAGATAGCCTCCACACATCTCTCCATTTCTCCGGCTGCCCTTACAGTTGAAATAAAGCAAGGCGCTGAGCCCGAAATTTTGACTATAAAATAGTGCAACAAAATTTTGGATATATTAGGAAGTAATAATTGGTGAAAACCCCCATTTTTTTCGTTCAGTATTATATCAGAGAGCATGTCCTAAGCAATGAAAGATTTACCAGTGTATATTAAGTTTCATTAAAAGGTCTTTCAAGAAAATTTGAGAAAGAGGAGCCGTGGCTTAACGGTTAGTGCAGTTGCACAGTAACCAAGAGTTCCGGGTTTGATTCCCCGAGCTGTCGAGGAGAATTTGGAAATTTACAAAGAAAAAGAAAAGCCATTGGTTGGCGTCAGGAAGGTCATCTGGCGAAGAAATTCGTCACTGACAAATCAAAAGTCCCTCTGAAGGGCACCGTCTGAGCCCCAATTGCTGGGGAAAAATGACGTTAAAACTAAAAAAAAATTAAAAAAAATAAATTAAAAATTCTTTCAAGAAAATCCCCTGACAAACTTCAACAGAAAGTCAGTTTGTTACCAGTCTTTATTTATTTATTTATTTATTTATTTATTTATTTTTATTTATTTACTTATAATGAATATTTATACAGGATAAAACACTTCAACAGAAAGATATGTTGTTATCAATGTGCGTCCTGTAAAATTAAGATAAAAACTACTTTAATAGAAATTTTAAGGGTTTAAAAATAAAAACTGATAACTATAAAATTGTTTAACTGATAGCTTAAACGAATCAAAATTTTTTATCTTTCTCACATCCATTGGTACCTCATTGTAAATTTTCAGGTCAGTTAACGAAACTGCTCTTTTTCCATATTCTGTCCTCATTTTCGGTTGTCTCAAGGAAAGATCTTTATTACGTGTACCGTGATTGTGCTGAATGAGTTGATAATATTCACCAAACTGTTCACATATGTCTTTAACCATGCACTTAAGAACGAAGTAACAGAGATGACGTTTTGTTACGTTTTGAAGGCACGGTAATTCAACAGTACAGTCTCTTTTGTTTTCGGAGATTATCTTTGAAGCACGACTTTTCAGCATTTGTAACGACTTCAGTTTTGTCGAACTAAAGTTAGCTTGAAGAACACTACAATAGGTAAGAGTAGGTACCACAATTGAATTGTAAATGGCTTTTGCAGATTTTAAGTCAAGTTGAGGTCTTAATTTACCAAGTAGCTTGCGACGGTTAGCTGACTTCCGGAAGACACTATCAAAANAAGCACGACTTTTCAGCATTTGTAACGACTTCAGTTTTGTCGAACTAAAGTTAGCTTGAAGAACACTACAATAGGTAAGAGTAGGTACCACAATTGAATTGTAAATGGCTTTTGCAGATTTTAAGTCAAGCTGAGGTCTTAATTTACCAAGTAACTTGAGACGCTTAGCTGACTTCCGGAAGACACTATCAAAATGACTGTTCAGGTTTAAAGTGCCATCAATTTGAACACCGAGATACTTGTATTCACTTGTTACATTAATTGATGTTCCTCTGTAGAGTATCTTCAGGGTTTCTTTAAATTTCGACAGCTCTTTTTTTGCTCTGACGGTAAAGATATTAGTTACTATTGACCACATATTGAACTGTGAGTGTCTTTTGCAGTGCCTCAGCCATCAAAAGAAGATTTTCCTGTCAAATGTTCTGCTAGGATGTGAAAGAAGCGTATTGAAAAAACGACGGTAAAGAAATTAGTAGAGAGTTTTGTCACAAAACTGACACAAAATTAGCCTTTCTATATATCTTTCTCTCGTCGCCAGTTACGTCTTATGCCAATAACTCAGGTAAATTAGCAGAAATAAAGATAACATGATCCTAAAATTTCTTGATTTTATGGACTCGGTGGAACCATTGATGTAAGATATTTATCATGTCGTGAGTCGTAAGCTTTTTCTGAGCTACGTTTCGAGAGATACTTCTCCCATCATCAGGCAGTCGGTGAAGTTAAAGAAATGGTTGTAAAAATTATCAGCTTAAGAATGGGCACCAATAGCTCAAGCGGTAAACCGTATGACAATGATAGCCATAGGCAATGGTTCGAATCCAGTTCGATCCACTAATATTTTTCACTTATACATAGTTATATATTCCAGAAAGCGTCTATAGCAAGATACATGACCATACATAACCATTGAAGGCTGTTTGTCAAGAGAAAGTAGCAGTGACAACAAAGAAACAATACACAAAATCATTGTTTAATTGTTTCAGGGACAATATACGTGTAAGTAGAATTTGACCAAATTGAACTAAAAATCTATAACAAGCTCAAAGTAATAAACCATTTTGGTTATGCTCTGTTTATTACCTCTTAGTGTGACCTAAGTTTATTTCAGTCTTCTCAGCTTGCCTAAAGGAAATTGGTTTTGTGAGATTAATTAAACTCTTTGAAGCCAGTCTGATTATAGAGTCTCAGCCTTAAATATCATACTGGTACTGCTCGGAAATATTTAGAACTGCAGAATTATTTTTCATTTATTTCTATTTAACACAGCAGTGTGGCTGTGACCTAGACTAAAATCCATGAAAAATGTTATAAACTTCTGTCATTATTTGGAGGAATCTTCCCTATTCTCAGATGAATTTAATTGACTTAAATCTTTTCTATTACATTTGCTGTAACTACAATTTAGGTGAATTGCTCAAAATCTCCATTAACAGATAATTATGAACCATGAGAAATAATCACTTGGCATAAATTATTGATAACGTCTTAAAGAGCACACAGGAATAGTTGTTAAGAATTACGAAAAACAGATAAGGTAAACCCCACATCCTGATAAAGCTTTTTAAATGCCACACTTTGAAGAATGGAAGGCCACGCTAATAAAGAATAGAATTTAACCTTTCCAGCTTTATTAGATGAATTTGAAGGACGGGTTGACAATTTTCAGTTCTCCAAATAATTCAAAGAAGAAACTACTTATTTTAAAAAGAGAGGCACAGAATGAAAGAAATCATGTGGAGCAATAACAAAACTGTACTACCACTCATTAAAAACTCGCAAAGGAGGCAGATTGGGCGTTCGGCTAGTACCCTCACCCGTAAAATCCAGAAGCAGTACAGCAACAGCGAAAAGTAGCCATTCCGGTCAACAACCACGGCGAAACACAAGACATGATGCATCTTCGAACCTATCTCGGGAAGGTACTGGAAACAGTTAAGTGATGCCATCAAAGAAAGTGGAAAAGAGGTTATGGCTTCAGAAGAGGAAGACCAAAAGAACAATGGATAACAGAGAACATAGGAGCTGGTCGTTAAAAGGCGCAACATCAAAGTTACTGAAGCCCAGACCAGCTAACAGAATCACAGAAAGAGAAGTCAAGAGACATTTGCAAAGGGAAAAATGTGCCTGGATTGAGTGAAAAGGTGTAGAGACCTAAGAAGCTGCACCGCAAAGCGACAGCCCAGACAGCCTACAGGATCCCAGACAAAGAATTCAAGACATTGCTAAAGGGACAAATGCGCCTGGATCGAATGGAAAAGTGTTGAGGCCTTGCACAGCAAAACAATAGCATTGCACTGTACAAGATTGTTAAGAAACTGACTGGAAAACACAGGTCATCAATGGCCCTGATAAAAGACACAAATGGACAGATCTTGTCTAAGGAAGAAGAATAAAATGCCAGATGGACAGAACACTTTCAAGAAGTGCTCAGTCAACCTAATCCAGACTTGGAATATGACTTGGACAATTTACCAGAGCCACCTGTCTTGCAGGTAGACATGTCACCGGTAAACAGGGAAGAGATTAAGGAAGCTATGAAAAACACTTTAAAGAACAAGCTGTTCAATCAAATATGACAGAAAAAATCTATTCCAGTGGAATATAGTCAGGGCCTCATTTTCAAGCTTCCAAAGAAAGGAGATCTCAGAAATTGTAACAACTGGAGAAGCATTGTATTGATCTCACTTCCAAGAATGATATTCAACAAAATACGTCTGAAAAGGCTTCAGGCAGCAATTGATACTACTTTGGGAGAGCAACAAGCGGTCTTCAAAGGAGGCAGGTCCTGCAGCGAGCAAATATTTGCCCTGAGAAACATCATTTGGCAGACCATTGAATACCATCAAGAGTTGACAATCAACTACATCTACTTCAAAAAAGAAATTTGGCAGTATTCACAGACTTTCTGAGAAGACCGTAGAACACAACGGTATTCCCGATAAGTTTGTGAATATTATATATATTCGTATGAAATAATAAGAAACTGGAAAAAGTATGAAAAATTAAATATATACTAGCTTGTTATGATACAGTCAATTTTGAAATTTGTTACCAACAGTGCTGACATCACCTCTGATCCCTATCGTACGGCAATTCAGTACAAGTTTAGGTGTTTGAAAGTCACCGCATACATAGTTTGCGTAACCACTCAGACCACCTTTATGCATGTAAGTGGCATGTCGACCATAGCTTGAGCAAATTCGATTTAGGAGGACCCAGTGGCTTTGATTTAGGTCATAGCCTGCAGGTTTTTCTGAAGGTTCCGGAATATTTTCGCGGAGCATGCAATCGGAATTGCTCCAACGGCTGTTCCGCACGATTTCATCCATAGGTCAGGAGACATCTTTTCGTTGATTTGATTTGACAGATGTGCATTCGTGTATACAGGGGGACTCTGCTTTTGAAGCGAGCGTTGACTAGAGGAAAGGTAGAAGGCTGATGGAATAAATGCGAGTCTTTTATTGCACCTCTACGTAGGTTCAGAATGTTTCCGTCTCTTCGAATGTCTGGAGGCTCGATGCCACAGAGGATTGGAAGGAGGGTCGTAGGAGTGGATTGATTGAACCGCTTGCTAGTCTCATACATTTGATGATGGATACGTCAAGCTTATTGCAGTGGTACCTTTGACTCCAGACAGGAGAACAGTACTCTGCAATTGAATAAGAAGGTGCAAAAGCTGAGGTGCGGAGGGCTTCGAAATCAGCACATCAGTGATTGCTAGCAAGTCTCTTTGGCAGGTTACAGCGCTTGGTTGTTTTTTCTGCGGCGTTTTGCAAATGTCTATTGTACGGAAGTGTCCAGTTGAGAGTTTTGTCGAATTGGATTCTTTCACCTGATATTGTAACTTTGATTTCCTAGTCAGCTTGACTGTTGTTTAGATGGAAAGTGCTGGCAACAGTTTTAGATGTATTTAGGAGAACATTATGAAAGGTCTTTACGTCAGGCCCAGGTGTGGCGTAAGTCTCCTCAGGAACAGCAGAGCCTTTCGAAATACTGACAGGAGTAAGACAAGGATGTATCCTGTCGCCCTTCCTTTTTTATTGTGTCGATTGAGTTTGTTATGACAAGAGCAATCGGGTACCCAGACTTTGGCATCGCGAACAGAAAGTTAACAGACCTTGATTTCGCTGATGAAATAGCTGTGATAGCCAGGGACGACCAAATATGACATCTCGATTGCAAAGAAAAAAGTGCAAAAATTGGACTCCTAATCAACCAAGCAAAATCCAAAGTACTCAGCCAATAACGATTGATCAAGTTCCTTTAGAGACAGTGGATAAGTTCCCATACCTTGGTAGTATAGTAACGAACAAAGGCAAGATTGATGTCGATGTAAAGGCAAGGTTAACTAAAGCCAGTACAACCTTCCAGAGGGTGAAAAGGTTTAGAGAACAAAGGTTATTGGTCTCAAGCTTAAGCTTCGACTTTATATGTCCAGCAATTACCACTCCCATATATGCCTACGAAACATGGAAGTCGTCCAAGAATATTCTCGAGAGGTGGACGTGTTTCATTAACGTAACCTACATCGGATTCTAGGTATAAGCTGGAAAGATCACATAACCAACCAGGAAGGTCTAGAAATATCAGTGCAAAAGGAGTTGCATTAAATAGTGGCTGAAAAGCGTTGGACGTTTGCCGGGTATATCCAACGTCTACCATGAGAAAGACCCGCAAACTACGCCATGAAGTGGACCCCAACAAACGGACGTCGTAAACAAGACAGGCCCAAAATAAACTGGCGATCGACTTACAGAATCTATTTGAAAGCAAGGCACATTGAAGTAGAGAACACTCCTGTCCTGACGGATAACCGCAACGAATGGGGTCGCTCTGGTACCCGATATCGACAAGGCAGGAGGACCTAAGGTTCAAGGCAAGGTCTTCTTAAGCAGTTTTGTTATTTTTATGTTCATTAAAGCAGCTGTTAATAAATGACTGTCAGCATTTTGCCTCGTGATCAAGGTGAACTATCATTGTCTCTATCTGTCAGCTGGTCCTTTATGTTTTCATTTGTATGTTTGCTGGACTTTTGCTTGTTTTTCTGTGAGATTTTAAATGTGAGATTAATGATCACTTTGAAAGCGGTTTGTGTCGAAAGCTTAAAAACCTTGATTATGTAGTGAAAAGCAGTGACTTTTAAGATTAAATCTTGGCGAAGTGACCTTTAAGGATATGCTTGTGTTGGCATTTGAAAATGTTTTTTTGTTCAGATGCATTGAGCGGGCATAATAATTTTTATTATGGGTCATGTCAAAATAATAATGTTCGATTGCACATTTAATATGTCAATACATTTCAATACATTTAGATGTATTGACTAAGATATAACATGTCAAACAATTAATATGAACTTCAGATACATTACGTAGAGGAGTGTTTAAATCACCCTACTTGAATTATAATACACAGTTGAGTTATTATATCGAAGTAATGGTGGGTATGTTACTAATTTACACAAGTATACACAATGATAACAAAACAACTAACTTGTTTATTAAGGAGAAGGACTAGAAGACTTTGTTTCATGACACTGTTTATACGACCTTTCTTCTCCTGATATGCCAGACCTCTCGTACCTCTATGAACGCTTATAATATCTAGAAATTTTCTAAACGTCACATCCTTTTTCCTTAAATCTCTTAAAAATTTTCAACCTCGTTGTCGAAGAGAGACGTGCAAAAAACTGAACAACAATACAATACAACAATACATTACAATACACTATAATGAGCAAGAGCAAAGGTCTTTTGGGAGCCTGATGATCGTTAAATACTGAAACTTTTAGTAGCAAAAGAAATATAGTTGTCCCTCGTTTACTTCTATTTTAGCATTGTTTTTGTAAATGTTGAGCACTCTTCATTACAAGGGTTTGTTTATACATATCATACATATTTGATATTTCATTTGCTATCTATCTATGACATTGTTTACTCGCAGGTGAGTTTGACACGAAGCTTCAGCCTTTCACCAAATAATTCCCAAAGAATCATTAGAAACAGTGCCGATCACCTTACTTAAGTGGTTAAACGTGATAAACGTCTTATTTGCCTATTTGAGTTTTTGTCTTGAGCAAACAGTATGTCAATAGATGTCTTTGGATATGAATCTTGACTTTTTATGATTATAGAATGCCACGAATATATTTGGAACATCAAAATTACTCTGACCAGTTCTTTCCCTGAAATACGCCAGTACCTGCTGCCAACACATCTTTCTCCTATGTTTTAAAAGAATGAATATTTGAAGTACCTCTAAACTTCTGTAAAGCTTTTTAACTTGTCATACTGGTGTTTGCAATGAATTCTATCTATCTATCTATCTATCTATCTATCTATCTATCTATCTATCTATCTATCTATCTATCTATCTATCTATCTATCTATCTATCAATCTATCTATCTATCAATCTATCTATCTATCAATCTATCTATCTATCTATCTATCTACCTATCTATCTATCTATCTATCTGTCTATCGATCGATCTATCTGTCTATCTATCTATCTATCTACCTCTCTGTCTATCTATCTGTCTATCTATCTGTCTAACTAACTATCTATCTATCTATCTATCTGTCTATCTATCTATCTATCTGTCTAACTACCTATCTGTCTACCTATCTATCTATCTATCTGTCTGTCTATCTATCTGTCTAACTATCTATCTATCTGTCTATCTATCTATCTATCTATCTATCTATCTATCTGTCTAACTACCTATCTGTCTACCTATCTATCTATCTATCTATCTATCTATCTATCTATCTATCTATATTAACAAATGAATATGAAATGTCATCAGCAGCAGTTCTCTACCACATTAAAACGTGGGAGCTGTCATATAATCAGATATACGGGAAAGAAAAACTCTAACTTTACAGTACTCAGAGTTTCATGTATTTCACAATCTTCCAGATTTTGTATACAGCTGAAGATTGTGAAAGACATGAAACTCTGAGTACTGTAAAGTTAGAGTTTTTCTTACTCGTACATCTGATTATATCAGCCAACTCTTAGATAGCTTCTACTTTTCATATCCACCAGTTTTGCTTTTTTGTGACAGCTTAGATTGAGCAAGCCTCTTTATGGCTTTGAATACTCTTTTTTTAATGAAAAGAAGTTGTGAGGGATTTTGGTGTGTTGTAAAAAATTGATTTGATTTGTTTGTCATGAGTCTTACTAACCGTGATGCTTATGGCAGGAATATCCTGTTGTTCCTTCGGCTGATTCCAACAAGATTTCGTTTCAGTTTTTGTCGCAGTTCAATATTGTTATTTATGGAAACAAAATTTGACTTAGTTTCCAATAAATGTTTAAATTAATTTAAGATTTTTGTATTCTTTGGTTAGTAACACTTTTTAGCAGGTCGGATTTTGATGTTTTCGAATTGGTTTTTCGATTTTTATCCTAATTTGCTAGCAGATAAATTGTAGCCCAACCTTGCATTACCAATGGAAAGGTCATGATTGAGGTTTACGTCATGCCTAACCTAATGATGAATAATAAAGTACTCAATCAGAATCAGGTATCATTAATTACCACCCCCAAGAGATTATGTTTCTGTCTGTTTGTCCGTTTGTCTATCTGCCTTTTTGCTCGTTTGTTTGTGTGTAGAAAATGACGCTGAAAGTTATGAAAGGATTTGGATGAAATTTTCAGGAAAAGAACATAGTAGCAGAAGAGGTCATTAAACTTTGGTGTTGATCCGGATCACCCTCTGGATTTTGTTTGAATTTGTGCATAATTGCACAGTGTGTGCATGATTGCACAGTTTGTGCATGATTGCACAGTTTGTGCATGATCGCACAGTTTGTGCATGATTACACAGTTTGTACATGGTTGCACAGTTTGTGCATGATTGCATAGTTTGTGCGTGACTGCAAAGTTTGTGCAGAAGAACGCTACGGACCAACAGACCTTTGTGGACGTAAAAGAAAACGCCTTCTTTTTTTCGTTAGCCAAGGGTGCTGAAACTTGGCTGCTTTATATTTAAGTAAACTGAAGATTCCCTGTTCGAATCCTAAAATTGCCTTGCTCTTTTTCTTCCAAAAGATGTTTCTGTGTTTTCAGAAATACCATCAGAATAAGTACTGGATGTCAATAAATTTTAATATTTTATTGCATGACGGCATGACTATAATATTTACCCAATATTGCAGCTGCCTGGAGGAGGTTTGCACTCTGTGTACTTTTCTAGTAAGATCTGAAATGTTTTCAACTGACCTTGTAATCATTAGTTTGCTAAAATCTGTGTTCATAATCAAAAGATTAATTGTACATAGATAGTAAAAGTACACCACTGAGATCATTTTTTCCAATTCCATACTTATGGTATTTGTATTGCAATCTACTACCAAGGATAATTCACCACTTGTATTGTATTGTCAACCTTAAGTGTTGAATTCTGCCAATAGAAATATCTTATCAGGAACTGGTATTCTATGAACTTTCCAATGTTTCAATCATAACTACTTCTTAGCAGGCCAGTGAATTAAAAGACGTTTTTCTGTAGCGTAGTACCTGCTACAGCCTTTTGTGCTTCATGAAACAGACACAAGTTAGTTAATCAAGCAAATTTAAGCATTACTTTATGGTTTTATCTTATTTTGTAGATTTTATATATAGTTAGATATACCCAGTGCTTTGCAACCTAAGTCCGATGTAAAGTCCCCTTTTTCAGAGGTGTCAGAATAGATATTGAGTATGAGTGAGTAATGTTTCTAGTCTTTCATTTGTACGGAAAGATAAACGATATAGAAGAGGGGAAACATTGACGAAAATCCATTGATGACTATCAATAAATCGTAGATAATCTTGAACACGCTGCCAATACCGCTAATTTTAGCATTTAATTTATGCCCAAAGACATGCAATCTTATGACTTCTCAAGAGTTATATTTATTTAAGATCATCATGATTGGCTGTCTAGATACTGATGCAGGGATACAAGGAACGAGCAGTTAGTATCCAAAAAGTGATAAAGTCTTTGGAGTAGTTATGACTGAAGTTCATGCTATATTTCATATTTTTGTTTTGAGTTGATAAAACAATATTAGCTGATGTTACGTTGTTCGATATTCTGTTAGGACCATACAATAATGCCGATACATTCCTTTTCTTACATTATGAACCGACGCCCTAAATTTCTTTGATTTTGCAATTATGCATCTAAAAGTAAATATTAGCTTTGGGTATTAAATAAAAGTATATAATAACTCTTAGCTTCTTTTTTTGCTGTCATGAAAAGAACTAAAAGAGGCCAAGGAGTTAAGAAAATATACCATCTGAACCTTAAGAAATGGCTATGGCTTTTATAACAATATAAATATAAATATAAAATATAAATAAATAAATAATTAAAATATAAATTATAATAATTTAAATATAAATTATATAATAATTTATAAATTTATATATATATATATATATATATATATATATATATATATATATATATATTTACAAAGAAAATCATTAAAATTAATATTTTTAAATGTGAGGATAGGAGAAGTTTATTTTCGTGAACCAAGACTCTGTCTAGAATTTATCACAAAAAATTTGTACAAAGAAACAACATGAAGTCAAGCAAAAGACGGTGAGCAAGTTCAAATGAAAATGAAAATAGATAAGAGTACTTAGAAAACGTACGCATGTGCTTAACAGCAAGAAATAGGCTTTAGATCTATCAATAACAGTTGGACACAATTCTATGAGAGATTTCATTTTATTAGAGACGCAGGTGGTAGCATTTTAGGAAGAGTATTATCTATCAAGTTTTTATCATCCCCTATTTTGAGTGATGGATTTAAAATTTCACTATTGCATGCATTATTAAGTTGGAGGCTTAATGTTCATCAGGTGTCAATGCTTTTTGTGTTCAAGTTTAATACTACGATCACTAACCAAAGCTATGGCAAAAGACAATAGTAAATAGGAGATAGCATCATATCACTCATAAATTGTCAAATAAAATAAAAATATTATTTTGTACCATCGCAGTTGTGATAAAAAATATTAGTGAATTTGTAATCGGTTATTTACCATGACCACAAACGAGAATTTTTTCTCATTTAAAGAACATTACTAAAACAAACAGCTAATTTTGTTTCTTTACTACTCACGAATATTCTGAACTTTATGGAGACAGAGGAGACCATGGGACTGTTTTTTTATTAATTTTTTTGTCGGATGTACGATCGATAGTTGAAGGGTCTGCCAAAGAAGATCAATAAGACAGTACAGTGTGGATTCACGTTTTTCAGAATTACATAAATGATGTCTTTAAACGAGGAAAAAAAATTTCAACATAGCACTTTGCATAAAAAAATTACAAGCTCAAGAACGTTCCTGTCGGACGTACAGCGATAAAAGTTGATATAATTAAGTTTTGCCTAGTAATATTAAATCCATCGAAACTTAACCTTCTATCTCATCCATTTGACGTTTAAAACATTTCAGAGGTATCTTGTCTTTGAAAAACACTTATGAGAACAATATTTGACAACCTTGTTGTATGTCACAGTGACTAGAACTTCATCGATTGACCTGTCGGATGTACGTTGTCGGATGTA
>RDPX01000161.1:1500647-1511637 GCA_003991215.1 Morbakka virulenta
TTAGGTGATAACCTTTAAAAAGAATTTCTGGACTTACAATAGCCCATGTAAATATGTCGGATGTACGCTGTCCTTTATCTTCTACTTTCAAAGTGTTTGTCAAGAAAAGCTGAAAAAACAGTTTCAATTCTGAAAAGTTCATACATTTAGTTGATATTTTGACTGTGTTATAACTTTCATACACAATGTAAGACAAGAGTTTAGTTAAAATTTAGCCCTAAAATCTGTCGGACGTACGAAATGGTCCAAAGAAATGGGAAATTCTACTTATTAAGTCATTCCCAAACATTTTAAAAGTATATTCTTATAATATTGCATTACTATAACCAAAATGTAGCCAAAGTTTCGACGTGAAAGTTTCTCTATCTGCTTATAATTAAGCTTACAGAACGTACATCCGACAGTCTAATTTCATGAAACAAAGATACTCCTTAAAGCCTGCACCGCAGAAAGATGTGTGCAACAGTATAACCTTTGGTTTTTCCTAACCCTCAGACATTTAACCTTCGATTCTTGATAGTCAAGTTTATGAAATCTTAAAAAGAATTTTCAAGGCTGATGTTGATTTATTTAAAAACAGGCCCCATCATCATCCCCTACATCTATGGATAGATGTAAGAGCTATATTATGTCAAGAATCGCAGGATTTTTCGCACCTAATTTTCGAGAGATATTACTCACATCATCAGCCTGACGATGAGAAATTTCTCCCATCGAGAGATATTTTCGAGAGATATTTCTCTTGTCGTCAGCCTGACGATGTGAGAAATATCTCTCGAAGAGTAGCTTTGAAAAAGCTTGCGATTCTTGACATGATAAAGCTCTTACATCTATAGCTAATTTTGTAATTAGTACCAAAAACTCTTTCAATTACTACTCTTTTGTATTTGCAAAATAATAAATTCTGCTTGTTCATGCATGTTTGTGTCTTTCTGGTAAAAACCAAACTAGTAATTAAAAATCAGAAAAAGCACAAATAAAGATAGAATATGAGAATAAACAAGAAATACATTTGAGATTTGTGCTATTTTCTTAATAGCCCCTTACTTAAAAACTACTTCGTCATTTCCCAGTCGGAGACTAACCAAATTCAATGGTAACTAGTTATTTTGAAAGAACTGAATCGTTTTTCGTGTGCACAGAGAATTGTGATCATGTATCACCAATCCGTTGGGTGCACTTCTATTTTAGAAAGTGGGATTCATCCTTGTTCCTAAATTCATTGAAAAATACGTATAAATTTTTTGTCAATCCTACGGCCTAGAATTTTTAAAAAGGAAGGAGTTTTTTGCCCATAGTCGGAGATTTTAGTAAAATTGGCCCTTTTTAGGAAACATGTCTGAAGAGACTTATCTAGCTAATAGCATATAACTTGTAGAAGCACCTGCACATGAAAGTTTAAGTGACATGTCAGTGGAAGGAGATGAATTTAAAGTACAATGTCAGTAAAAAACTAATTTTAACATATACTCTTAATTAGCTATTTTTTATATAAAAATGCACCCTCTGGGGGTCACCAAAGTCATCTCCAGGGATTCTAAAATCTGTGCTGCCTGCAAATCCACAATTTCGACGCCTTTATAAATAGGAAAAGAATCCCTTACATTTAACAATGCATTTTCTGATTTGACGAAATTGACTACTTTAGGTCTTAATGATCTGTGGTTTTAGTCTCTATCTTAAAAATATATTTTGCGGGTAGTGTACCTGGAGATCTAATGGCGTTAGGAGTTAACTCAAAGAGTTGAGCGTTGTAAACAGTTGAACTGATCTCTGTTCCTGGTACAACTGACTGAAGTGTTAAAGTTAAGGAGATCTAAGTATTATCGTAATTTTTCAAAGTACATGGCCAGACTTCAGTTCGATATAACAAGGTCAGGTGAAATAGACACCAATTTTTCAAGTCAGAGAATAGAGTAAAATGATTTTTTTCTATGTCAATTTTCCCCTTTTATGAATTTATTTGAGTAATAAAAATCAACAAAAAAACCCCAACACACAAGGGTTATTGCCAGCTAATACCTCTATTTCTCAATCAATAATTGCCTGCACTTAATTTGTTCTCAAAAATCTCTCATAACTACTGACAGCTAGATAAATACAAGAGCCATTTATATATATTCAAATGCTAAGCAATCAACTGAAAGTAATGTTGATGTTGCAGTTTTTTGAAATTGGTGATGCATGAGAAAATGGGCTCCTGTGATAATAAAGCCAGTGTCTTTTGGGAAAATAATTTTAGTTTGCGACATTAAAGGGATTTCAGAAGGACCTCTTGGCAGAAAATACTGATTTTTGATAGTATTGGTACGAATAATTGTACCTCCTTTTCTAGCTATTAATATACAAACGTGAAAAAGATCCATTTAATCCTTTTTACAATTATATCTCCTAAACCAACTCTGGGCAAACTGCAGCCCTTCATGCGGTTCTCAGCGCCCTACCAGAAGCACAAAGCATATTAGAGGGAAAAAAATAAGCAATTTTTGTGGAAGTCACAGGTTTATACTTGAATGGAGGCTAAGGTTTTTAGTATCAGTGAAGTCTACGCCCTTCTTCTGATGGTTACCAGGCATACTGCTTCACTCTTATTCCTTTTCATTGTCGTCCGCACAACCACACGATCGTTCCAACCCTATTAACAAATCCCTTAAAAACGTCAAATGTAGGATGAGAGCCGTGCATTTAATAAGAATTAAGAATCAACTATTTTCTCCCCAGTTCTAAGAAGAAAGCGTTATGTTTACTGTACCAGGGTACGATTACTGTGTTACAGGAGTACAATTTGAAGCTACACTAGCAAACAAAACTACCAAAGCTGGAAAATTGAATAGCCAGTTAGGACTTGTATGAGTGTATGATCAATTCAAATGCACACGTTAACCCCTTACGTACATAGCTGGGAAAGAAAAAAAGTGCTTGAAAACGTGTCATCAAAAATCAGGCGTCACTTGGGAAGTTTGATTGAAACGTTTGCCCACGACTGTTCTAAACCAAGGAATTAAATTGTTTTTCGGCCAGGTTGAAATCATCATCTTTTATTGCATTATGTTACATTTTGTTATATTATATTACATTATATTATATTATACTATACTATATTATATTATACTATACTATACTATATTATATTATATTATATTATATTACATTATATTATATTATATTATACTATACTATACTATATTATATTATATTATATTATATTATATTATACTATACTATATTATATTATATTATATTATATTATATTATATTATATTATATTATACTATATTATATTATATTATATTTTATTATACCATAAGTATCGAATGTTAATGTAAAAAGGAACCCCCTAAAATTGTTTTCATTCTAGTCAATAGACTTCTAAAATCTAAAAACAAATGATTTGCTTGAAATAAGCAGTTCTAAAAATAATTTAATTGTATATAAAAAAGGCGTTGCTCACACTTTACCGCGATACATTCTATCGTCACGTACCTGAAGAAACCATTGTAAAAAAATTTCAGAAAGACCTCCTATAACAGTTTAACAGATACAGAAAATAAGTGATAACGTTAAAACATCTCCTTTTGGAAACGCTCTAACGTTATCACGTATTGGGTTATGGATTTGTTTATAACTGATTCTTTGGTAACAAAGAAGCCTTTAATCTTATCTTTGTATCTTCGTCCCCTGCCTGGTTCTTCGTCTATTACGGTTATCGCCAAAGTTAGTGTCTAAATTAAACGTTTATCTCACACTCAAATTCCATTTTCTGTATCTGTTAAACTGTTATAGGAGGCTTTTCTGAAATTTAATCTATGGTTGTTTCTGCAGTTTATTTACAATGGTTTCTTTAGGCACATGACGATAGAATGTATCGCGGTAAGGTGTGAGAAACGTCTTTTTACATACAATTAAATTCCTTTGTCGTCCTACTGTTTTTTTTTGAGTTTTTAAAGTTATATAAATTAAATAGTACTATCGCTCTAGCCAAATTATTAATATAATCAGATGGAAGGCTGAGATACAATCAGATTAGCTTTTCAATGTAAAAGCAGATTACCACTAGTTCCTTCCAATGTAAAGGGTTCTTCGATATGTATATCTTTTAAAGAATGTTTTTTCATAGCTCCATTGGGTTTTTTTATTTCTGGGTGGGTTTTTCTCTGTAGATACTTGGTATGTGTTGTTTTATTCTATCGATCAATCTTAGGGACATCCGGCCCACGTACCTGGCATCACACCAGTATTTAAACTCATAAACAAGCATACTTAAATTTGTGACAGTTAAGACATCCTCTTTAGATAAAGGAAGAATTATCTGTGAATTGTAAATTGCTTTAGTACAGTAGAACGATAGCATTAAGGAATTGCCCCTGTAATTTGATTTTCGAATTTAGTGGAAACCATACCTATCCAGGGTAGCTTAAGGCATAAATGGCACTTGTGTTGTCTCTGTTCAACAGGATTTTTCCATTGGATAAATCCTAACAAATAACTTATATAAATAACTTTGTTTACTTCACCAATAGGGTAAACATTACTCAACAGAATTTGCTTAATTTTTTCTTTCTCCTGGCAATTTTTAAGGAGAACTAATGACGACTACGTAATGAACTAAAGTTTTTATGAGATCAATTTTTAACTGGGTTGAACTGAATAAGTCCCAGCGCAAGTATTTTCAAAACACCTTGATCTTAAAAGAAGTGGGAATTTTATCTACTAAAACATCTAAAAATTGTAAATGACCATCCTGTTCGTTTTCAACAGTAAAAAGTAAGGATTGGTGAGTATTGTTGAGATTAAACATCAACTTTGTGCTGTCTTGTTGATTGTTAAATGCAGCAAACGTGTCACCAACGAATCTACAGCATAAAAGGACCTTACATTTTGTGTAGACTCAAATAGTTTCTTCTTTGGTGGCGTAAAACAATATTCGTCAAAGCTGCCAACTGTAACGAGCCTATGACTACACCGTCGAGTCCTTGGTATATAACATTTCGAAACTTAAGTTCAACTGATTTCGTTGCTAGATTCATCAAACTTGTCATAGGTAATAGGAAGTGACCGTCGAGTCGTTGGTATATAACATTTCGAAACTAAAGTTCAACTGATTTCGTTGCTAGATTCATCAAACTTGTCATAGGTAATAGGAAGTGACCGTCGAGTCGTTGGTATATAACATTTCGAAACTTAAGTTCAACTGATTTCGTTGCTAGATTCATCAAAATTGTCATAGGTAATAGGAAGTGACCGTCGAGTCGTTGGTATATAACATTTCGAAACTAAAGTTCAACTGATTTCGTTGCTAGATTCATCAAAATTGTCATAGGTAATAGGAAGTGACCGTCGAGTCGTTGGTATATAACATTTCGAAACTTAAGTTCAACTGATTTCGTTGCTAGATTCATCAAAATTGTCATAGGTAATAGGAAGTGACCGTCGAATCGTTGGTATATAACATTTCGAAACTAAAGTTCAACTGATTTCGTTGCTAGATTCATCAAACTTGTCATAGGTAATAGGAAGTGACCGTCGAGTCGTTGGTATATAACATTTCGAAACTAAAGTTCAACTGATTTCGTTGCTAGATTCATCAAAATTGTCATAGGTAATAGGAAGTGACCGTCGAGTCGTTGGTATATAACATTTCGAAACTAAAGTTCAACTGATTTCGTTGCTAGATTCATCAAACTTGTCATAGGTAATAGGAAGTGACCGTCGAGTCGTTGGTATATAACATTTCGAAACTAAAGTTCAACTGATTTCGTTGCTAGATTCATCAAAATTGTCATAGGTAATAGGAAGTGACCGTCGAGTCGTTGGTATATAACATTTCGAAACTTAAGTTCAACTGATTTCGTTGCTAGATTCATCAAACTTGTCATAGGTAATAGGAAGTGACCGTCGAGTCGTTGGTATATAACATTTCGAAACTAAAGTTCAACTGATTTCGTTGCTAGATTCATCAAACTTGTCATAGGTAATAGGAAGTGACCGTCGAGTCGTTGGTATATAACATTTCGAAACTTAAGTTCAACTGATTTCGTTGCTAGATTCATCAAAATTGTCATAGGTAATAGGAAGTGACCGTCGAATCGTTGGTATATAACATTTCGAAACTAAAGTTCAACTGATTTCGTTGCTAGATTCATCAAACTTGTCATAGGTAATAGGAAGTGACCGTCGAGTCGTTGGTATATAACATTTCGAAACTAAAGTTCAACTGATTTCGTTGCTAGATTCATCAAAATTGTCATAGGTAATAGGAAGTGACCGTCGAGTCGTTGGTATATAACATTTCGAAACTAAAGTTCAACTGATTTCGTTGCTAGATTCATCAAACTTGTCATAGGTAATAGGAAGTGACCGTCGAGTCGTTGGTATATAACATTTCGAAACTTAAGTTCAACTGATTTCGTTGCTAGATTCATCAAAATTGTCATAGGTAATAGGAAGTGACCGTCGAGTCGTTGGTATATAACATTTCGAAACTTAAGTTCAACTGATTTCGTTGCTAGATTTATCAAAATTATCATATGTAATAGGAAGTGACCGTCGAGTCGTTGGTATATAATATTTCGAAACTTAAGTTCAACTGATTTCTTTTCTAGATTCATCAAAATTATCATAGGTAATAGGAAGTGATGAAATGTTTTCAGGAGAGTTAAAAAAAGTAAAATGAATAAATTCTTACCAAAACTTACATAAAAATAATTGATGACCACTATAACATTTTATTAGAAAAAGTATATGAAAACAATTTATAAGCTATTTCAAAATCCTATTAAACTTAATATGATTCTAATTCAACACTATCAAAAAGGTAAGTTTTGCCTTTGTTTATAAAGGAATTAATGCTGCCATATGTTGTAATTAGTTTGGTATAAAGTGCTACAGGTTTAAGCTCCGTACTTTTAAACGACTTTGGAGAGCGTCTTTTGTGGATTGTACGACTACTAGGATAGATATTTTTCCAAAAATCGCCAAATTTGGTAAAGTGGGAAAAAGGAGACAAGTTATTGAATCAAAACACCCATTTTAGGCCAATATTCAGCAGCATCGACCTCAAATTGACCAAATCCTTGAATCCCCATAAATTTTGTGTTTGAGGTACGCTACCTACCCCTACCCTTTAACCACCAGGATTAAAAGAAGGAACATGAAAAGGATGGGTGCTAAAGCTTAATAGTCCGAGGAGGACCAAAAGTATTTTGTAACTCTCTTGTTCATGGTTTTGGGCTGCAATTAGTTCGACATTAGTGTGGAGTCAGCCTGTCGAATTTTATTTTGTCACAGATTTCTGTTGTGACTGTCTTCAGTAAAAAGTGTTTTTATTCCTATGTCTTTTAAAAATATTTTGTTATCTCTTTCTTGGTCTTTCTTTTCTTCTTCTTCCTCCAAACTTATGTTAGATTGGTTGTTTTATTGCATTCAATTCTTTTATCCTCGTTACATGTCATTACCACTTTGATATTTTTTCTTTATTATTAATAATGTGATCTGAACGTCTGTGTAACGCATCCTTGTTATACAATAGTAAATGTAGGGTTAACCTGAAAAAAGACACCACAACTAACTTTGTGAGACTATTCACCATGACAATTATGATACAAACTAGATTGAAAAAAGATCATTTTCATTGTAAATTTGGATCATGGAAATGGTGCACATTATATTATTACCTTGCAAGCCAATTGCAGTCTTCTGTCTAAATAGGCAAACAAAATATAGTATTGAAATATTGGAGCTAAATTTCGATATATGTAATATATCGAAATATGCAATTATTAGCTTTGCAAAAGGGTTTTAGTGAGGCATTTAGCAGAATTGAAATGTTTCTCACTCACGTCAGACTAGTTCCAACAATATTAAAAATAGAATCAGCGTATTGCAGGCAGATGTAACAGATAAAAGAGAGCAGAAAATGATTATCGATACAAAACTTAAGCATTGCAATTAAAGCCACGTTTATTTTGGTTGATAGCTATTTCGCTGGCGCACAACTGGACCAAGACACCAGAAAAAGAGAAGTGACGTCAAGTTTATTTTTATCAATACCGAAAAACAAGAAGAGAATCGAAGATGCCCTCCACTTTTAATGCCTGACTTGGACGAAACTTTGCTGTAATAAGTTGTAAAATAAAAGGCTCAGCTGTGGCCAAACTGACAGGCTTTTGAAACTACAAGAGGTGTATTTTTCTGACATTTATCTATAAAAGAAGGACTTAAAATATACCTTTGTTTATTCAACTTGGTTGGATACCTCTTCACCACCATGTTGAATTACACTTTTATATCGTCGTTCAAAATCTTAAAAGGTGTTGCACTAACATATCTTGGGACATGTTTAAGAAACCTGCAACAACTCATGAACACAAAAGCAGAAATGCTAGGTATGGATGCATATCTTTGCATAGGATAGTACAGGCGAAAACACACCATAAATAATAAGAAATGATATATGTTGTTTATTAGATAGAGGGACTTGGAACATAATTTAGATGTTTTGGTATGATTTCCTTTTGGGGTTTTCTATTAAAAAACAGGATATTTTGCAATATTAATAAAAATATTTTTCTAAAAAGGTCAACCACAATTTATAGTTATATCATACCTTTCTGTTGAAGTGTTTTATCCTGTATAAATATTCATTATAAATAAATAAATAAAAATAAATAAATAAATAAATAAAGACTGGTAACAAACTGACTTTCTGTTGAAGTTTGTCAGGGATTTTCTTGAAAGAATATTTAATTTATTTTTTTTATTTTTTTTTTAGTTTTAACGTCATTTTTCTCCAGCAATTGGGGCTTAGACGGTGCCCTTCAGAGGGACTTTGACTTAGCAGTGAAGAATTTCTTGGCCAGATGCCCTTCCTGACGCCAACCAATGGCTTTTTTTTTCTTTGTAAAGTTCCAAATTCTCCTCGACAGCTCGGGGAATCGAACCCGGAACTCCTGGTTACTGTGCAGTTGCACTATCCATTAAGCCACGGCTCCCCAGTTAGTTATGTGTGTATATAAAAATATAGATATATTTATTTATTTACTTATTTATTTATTTATTTATTTATTTATTTATAAGAACTGATGTGTGTAGGTATTTTCTCCTTACCAAGGATGCCTTGTCAACTTCTGATGAGTACTTGATAAGTATTCAATTAATGCTGGCGTTTCCCAAGGTTCTATTCTTGGTGAAACTCTTTTCCTGTTATGCATCAATGAACTTTCTGGCAACTTGCTTCACTTCATCAACATCTATGCTGATGACACTATTTTGTACTCTGGTATAGAAAACAAGGCGACTCAGCAGGATTAAGTCAAAATTGTAAAATTTTGAGTCTGACTTTCAGGATGTCAAAGAATGGGGAAGGAAGTGGTTTGGTTCCTTTAACGTCACAAAATCACATCTTACGTCTTTTAATATGTATCTAATTCCTTTTATCTCTCCAATATTTATACATAATCATTCTATTGTTAATCCTGTTGAAGTTGTTTCTCTTCTTGAGAAATACCTATCAGTGAGAATGCTTGGTTTATCAGTTTCTTCAGATCTTTTGTAAGGGTTCTTTCGTTCAGTCTTTTGGTAAGTTTTCTTTAAAAAGGCTGGCTCTGTGTTTCATGCTAGAAAGTATCTTATGCCTGACGCTGTTCTGTACCTCTATCAATCTACGACTTATCCCTGTATTGAGTATTATTGTCACATCTAAACAGGTGCTTCCTCACCTCATTTTGATGTTCTTGATCGCATTCAGCATCCCTTTGTAACTTGACAGGTCGAAATCTTGATGCTGCTACTCAACCCTTGTCTCTTTGACGAAATGTAGCTTTTTTTTAGTTTTCGTGTAGGTATTTTCATTGGAAGTGTTTTAATGAGGTTTTCTTGCTTCTACCAGCCCAGTTATTTCCATCTCGTGTGACTCGTTTTTCTTAATGGTTTCATATATAAGAAGTTGTTGCTCCTCGTTGTAACATATCTCTGTATGAATGTAATGCCATTCATCGGAAAACTAGATTCTATAACGCTTTGGCTTCTGAGTGCTTTTCTTAGTGCTCTTAAGTCTAACATTAACTTTTATTTCTTGACCTAATCTTTCGGGGGTTTTTTGTCTTCTTTTCCTTACCATTTCCAAACAATTTGTAGCTTTTTGCCATGAGAGCTTCTTGACCATTAACAAAACATATTACAAGAATATAACACACTGATAGGTCAATAGTTTTTCAGAACAACAAAAATTTATCAACTTGAGCAAGCCCATCTGATAAATCCGGGTAACTGTCAAAGTAAAATCTCTCTCAGGTGATATGGGTATGCTTCCACTCTTTATGAATCAATAATTGCAGAAATGCCAGGTCCTTGTGGACAATGGAATTAGTAAAAGAAGAAAATTAGTCGAGATTCCATTTTCTACATTTCCCTACAAGAAGAAAAGGTCGACCCTGTTCCCTCTGCAGTAATAGTTCTACAGTCTTTACGCACAAAGAAAGGTCGATTTGGGGGCAATCCTGATATGGCCACCCTAGTATACTCAACGATTTGAATATTCAGGAAGAAAGTAATACTATATCATAGATCTCAACGTAAAGAGAGGATTCGTGCAAAATTTATAAGGCAACTAAATAATAGTACATTTGGGGGCGTCCAAGAAGGCAACTTCCACGTGGTGACGCCTAGATGCTGACTAGCCAGGTTTTCCTGACTGGTTGGTAACGAATAGCCTTCGTTTCAAGCTGTTCTTCCAGTACCATGGAAGAAATCGATCTCGTCGTTCATGTGATTTCGAATCTGGTTCGTCGTCGATTTGGAGAAATTTTTTTTGAACTTGTGCCGCCCCTGGTGGTAAGTGAAAGTTTTTTGTTTTTGGTTTCTTTCCAAACCGATCTGCCTTTTGGCGGTGAGGGGAGGTTTGTTTCCCGTTTCATGAGGCCGGATCGAGGTCACCGGGGTGGTCTTCAAATCTGCCTCCAACAGCTTACACACACACACACACACACACACA
>RDPX01000161.1:1514531-1526609 GCA_003991215.1 Morbakka virulenta
AAAAAAAAAGGAATCCCGCTTTTACGTTTATGCAGCTGTTTCATTGAAAACAATTTTGGTGACATTTTGAAATATTTTATCTTGAAAATGAAAAAAAAAGGAATCCCGCTTTTACGTTTATGCAGCTGTTTCATTGAAAACAATTTTGGGGACATTTTGAAATATTTTATCTTGAAAATGAAAAAAAAAAGGAATCCCGCTTTTACGTTTATGCAGCTGTTTCATTGAAAACAATTTTGGTGACATTTTGAAATATTTTATCTTGAAAATGAAAAAAAACTGTTGAGTAGAAAATAGAATTTCTCAAAAATAATTTTGTACGGTACACGAAAAAAGCCTGGGTTGTTGCTTAACAGTTGCTTAAAATTTCGTAAATTTCGAGCCTGGCGTTGCTTATAAGATGTTGCTTATAAAAAAAAGCGTGTAGTGACGTTTTTTGTAAAACTCCTGAAAGGAGTTTTTAGTTACTCAAAAAGAGATGCAAGGTGCGGATGGCGTCAATATTACACTGACATATGGAATAACACTAAAATTGAACAAACTTATCTCGATAAGTTATTCTCAGTTAAACTTGCTTTATTCATAGTCTTTGCTGCTATCTTCCAACAATATTACAGACCAGAAAACCAAAAATCTTACTTTTAAGATTACAATATTGTCTCTTTGTATTCTTTTAAGATGCTTAAAAGCTAAAATCGAGAGTTCATTACTTAATCCTCAAATTTTTGTTCAAAGTGTCTTGTAGTCATGGCTAATATTAGGCAAGTGGTAAAGTTAATAAGATATATAGTTGAAATGGCTCTCAATAAAGAACTTGGTAAATTTGTATCTTCAAGCCGTTTCTCTTGCACAAATATTAGCATTATATAGTTTCGTTTTTATTTTTTTCCCTTCATTTCATTATTTATTTATTTATTTATTCTGTTTTAATTTTTACCAATTGTGATATATACGTGGAAACCCAACTATTCTTATTCTTCTTCTTGTTTTACTTTCGGCTGCTTCCATTTAGGGGGTCGCCACAGCGGATCAATCTCCTCCACCTTACATGGTCCATTGCATCCTTCACTCTCAATCCTTTTTTTGGGGGGGGACCCAAGTATTACCTTCTTTTAAAGAAAACTATTATCTTCTTTTAAACGAACAAACCAGGCTTCTTACGACTTAAAAAACCCACAAAAAAACAAACAAATATATTTGTATCTAAGACAGGAACCCAATACGTTTTCAATTAACTTTTTTGTCCAAGTTTCGAAAGTACAAATTGAAAGAAACATGAAACAGAACAATGTTTGGTATAAATGGAAAGAAATTCTATTGGGTCCATTTAAATCAGTAGAAAATGGATATATTCAAGTCAAATATAAAGAGAAATACAATATGTTATATTCCTCAGTTTTGGGGTTTTTTTTCATGTACTAATGAGTCACCACATATCAAGGCTAAAAGCCACTCAAGGATGAGGGTTGTTATACGTTTATAATGAGACTTTGAATGCATCATTTTTAGAAGATAGTCAAAAGCCTACTTAGGTAGATAGCATTCATGCTGGGAATTCATGAATAAAGATCAAGAAAATTAGTGAGCAACCTTTATTTGCGTAGATCTGCTGAAGGCGTTTTGTTGCTTGACACACGTGTGCTAAGCAACTGGTAAATAACTGCTTTTTTTAGATAATAGTTCTTTTTGTTATTTCTTAGTTTGCATTACATTACTCGCTAATAGTCTTCCCTAAGAATGTAAATTCTTTAACTATGTTGACATAAACATCGTTTTTTCTGAATTTCGTTCTGTTACTTTCTGGGCCAAGAAGAATTTTAATCATTTTGAATTTTTGTTTGCTGACAAGCAGAATTAGATTAATGAATTGAGGAGCCGTGGCGCAATGGAAAGTGCAACTGCACAGCAACCAGGAGTTCCGGGTTCGATTCCCCGAGTTGTCGAGGAGAATTTCGAACTTTACAAATAAATATAAAAGCCATTGGTTGGCGTCAGGAAAAGCATCCGACCAAGAAATTCCTCACTGCCAAATCAAAGTCACTCTGAAGCGCACCGTCTTGGGGGAAAATGACGTTAAAACTAAACAAATAAATAAATAAAAATTAGATTAATAAATATTATGTATAATAAAAAAAAGAATTAGATTAATGAATACTGTGAATGAGGTACTTCCATTTTGATTTTTTCTGAAATTGGCATTTCCATGTCAAAGACTTCTGGGTTATCAAACTCTGTGAGACTTTTCAGAACAAACAGAAATACGAAAGAGTACTTCAGGCAAATATATCAGGTACCTATTACCCGTTGAGCCAAACTAACTGCAAACAACTACGAAGATACAGTAAAATAAATTTTAAATTGGAAGGCAAAAATTGTGATTGACCATTACTGCAATACAAAAAAAAGTCTTGAAAATTCTGAACTTTATAGACTCAGAGGAAGCCATAGATGTAAGAGAGCTTTATCTTGTCATAAATCGTAAGCTTTTTCTGAGCTCAGAAAAAGCTTACGACTCATGACAAGGTAAAGCTCTTACAAAACAGTATTTCGATTGGTGAAAGGAGCGGAGTATGCTAAGATATCTTTCTTTTTTCATTTCTCTTCTAGTAAATTAGTTTCCAATCAGAACACATTTTCCTGGCAAATTTTCCCAACCAAACTACTTGGTTTATCAGTAAGTACCCCAAAGAGCTGTTAAAGAGCTGTGTTATTGATCCATAAGTAAATATTCCCCCTCCTGTATTTATTGTAAGAGTTTTCGATACTATATCATTTGAAAGGTTTATAGAGATTTACCATTTGGTATGAAAAACATCATATTTACAATTAAAGAGGCCAAAGAAAAATGGACAGGTCACCTACTCAGAATGTCAAGCAATGGATGGGCCAGAACACTTACTGTTTGGACAGTTAGGGCATATACTAGATCTCAAGAAAGGCCAAAGTTGAGATGGAAAGACGGAATAGTCCAAAGGAAAATGGACAGGTCACCTACTCAGAATGTCAAGCAATGGATGAGCCAGAACACTTACTATTTGGACATTTAGGGCATATACTAGATCTCAAGAAAGGCCAAAGTTGAGATGGAAAGACGGAATAGTCCAAAGGAAAATGGACAGGTCACCTACTCAGAATGTCAAGCAATGGATGGGCCAGAACACTTACTGTTTGGACATTTAGGGCATATACTAGATCTCAAGAAAGGCCAAAGTTGAGATGGAAAGACGGAATAGTCCAAAGGAAAATGGACAGGTCACCTACTCAGAATGTCAAGCAATGGATGGGCCAGAACACTTACTGTTTGGACATTTAGGGCATATACTAGATCTCAAGAAAGGCCAAAGTTGAGATGGAAAGACGGAATAGTCCAAAGGAAAATGGACAGGTCACCTACTCAGAATGTCAAGCAATGGATGGGCCAGAACACTTACTGTTTGGACATTTAGGGCATATACTAGATCTCAAGAAAGGCCAAAGTTGAGATGGAAAGACGGAATAGTCCCTAGGTTGAGTTAAATAGAGAAGTATTTGGAGGCCTTCTGCCAGCATAGTATAAACAACTGATAATGGTAATGATGAAGATGGTAATGATGTTGATGATGATGATAATGATAACGATGAAAAATGCCTTATTGATACCCCAAATTTCACTAAATCTTAAAAAAGAAAAAAAACATCGTTCAGTGTTCCTTTCAAGTAACTCCTATTTCAGTGTCTCAGAGGTTTGTATGCAATTTAATTAATCACAATTAATCAAACAAAAGTTGGGTGTGATAGGCGCAGAGATTTATTCCTTTCTAGTTTTATTTAACTTTTTTTCTTCTCTCCCCCCCGCCCCCCGCCCCCATATCTTTCTATCCTCCGTTCTCAATTTAAATCATGCTTGTATAGTTTATATAGTATAAATATAGTATAGTTAGTTAGTATAGTATAGTATAGTTTGTATAGTTTATTTTATTTTATTTTTTATAAAGTTTTTTTAATACTTCCATGTCAATTAACGTACAAATATCTACGCTACCGTTTATGTTTGCCTGTCAATCTTAAATATTCATGTCTTTTATACATAAAATTATAGATGTAATAGTATTCCTATTTGTATCCCTATTTAATGATATTTTTTACTCGTTCACACATTTTGTTATAATTGTAAGATTAATTTTAAAGAGCAAGGCAAAACTCAACTTTGAATAGTTATTAATCGCTCTTTTTCTTTGAAGTTTTTGTGTGAAACACTGCTCAACCCTCAAAGAAAGAGTTGATAGTATATAGGACAGGTGTCTTATATTTTAAATCTGCTCCTGTACACTGTGGACAAATAAAAAAAAGCCGGTAGCATCGTTAGCTAATATTCACTGAGGCACATAGAATATGGAACCTGAATAGGGTCTTACTTAATATGATAGGTTAATATTTTGATCTGGATAGCTATTCAAAGCAAATCCTACGAAGCCATAGCAAAAAAACAGGATCAGACTACCAAGATGTCGAAGTAAAATTCAAGAAAATAAAACCAATCGGATTACATTAAGTCTGTTAAAGCCAAGCACGATCTTATATTATTTCTCATCACGTGACGATTTCTACCAAACAGAAGGAGTTTCTCTTAGGAATTTAATGAGAATATATGTTTATTTAGTGAAAAGTGTATAGTTGTGGAAGAGGTAACATTACCATCACAACCAACCAGATAAATCTGTTGGCAGTAAACCAGCCAAGTGTTTCTCAATTAAGAACAATACACCATATTATTGTAATGACAACTGCAAAAGTAAGTAAATAATACTTGATGTTTTACAAGAGAGTTACATTTGTAATCGTTGTCTTTGGATGTAAGAGTTTCATTTCTGTATTTTGATTTCGCGTAAAAACCGTATTCCTTTACGAGTCCAGGTGAAATTTAGCTTGATAGGAAAATTCTGTTATCACATTTCTAGGATTTGATATGCAACTATCAGTGTTTATGTTTGGTAAATAAATGTGTTTTCATTTTACTTTAAGAAAATGATTTCTTTTGGAAATAAATGTGTTCCTTAATCTTGAAGATTGAGGGGGAGGGAAATTTAACCGATTCTTGAAAGTAAACTTTAAAAAAGATGTGTTGAGTTTTCCAACAATTTCCTGTTGTCAAAAAGACAAAATTGAACTAATGATCAATGGCTTTTTATTTGGATAAACGTTAAAAAATGATATTGTATACAATTTGTCGTAACATTAGTTCCGACCTGAAATTTAAAGATTATTCTAACTTCACGCTATTTTGTGGAATAATATACGTGTTTGTGCCTCACGTATATTTCAACTTGAGATAAAGAATGAGATTTTTGTCTATAGTTATAATCCCTATATTGAGTTATGCTTGTAGGCTCTTCAGTCTATGGCTTTCAAATAACTTACCGCCTTATAAGCAAAACTTGCAAAGGGCTGTGTATGGAAGGTGCCGAAAATATTTGATAATATATGATAATATATACATAAATGCAGAGCGTAATAAAAGAGATATAATAAGTTGGAAAGACTCGAAAGACTCGTCAGGAAATGTACATTTCCTGACGAGTGAATAAAATCACGAAACAGGCTTGTCGAGATGGACAGCGTAGTTTTTTGATTCTTTCCAACTTATTATATCTCTTTTATATATGTTTATATATATATATATATGTATATATCTATATATATATATATGTATTTGTATATGTATATATATGTATATATATGAATATAAATGCATATATATATATATGATCATTTATTCATACCTGTGTGCTTATAATGCGGTATGATCACGTTTAATCCACTGCTGTGCAATCATTGTGTGTATGTTACAGTAAATTCGTGAAACCAGGGATTTCACGAAATCCCTTAAATATTCAGTCATTTTACATAATTACGGTTTTACTTCGGAATTTCACGAATTTCCAAGCACTTCGCGTGATTGCTGAAATGATATTTAAGTTATTTTGCTGTGGACTCATTCATGGCAGGTGAAATAATCGTATCAAAATGCGTTCCATTACAAAGACATGTGAAAGGATATGTGGAAAAAATGGGATTAAAATAAAATTTCAGGGAGAAACTCAAAACGGAATCCATATATGTTGCTTTGTAGGTACTAAATGGAAGAGATGATGATGAACACCGAAATTTACTATTGTATGCATACCATTACAATGGAGGGACCAAAAGCTAGTAATCTCATAGTGGTAGTTATACGGAGGAAATATTGTACTCTAAATGTGCGTGGTGCAAAAAGCATTACATATTAAATTTGCATCTGAACAAAAACTAATAAACTGAAAAAATTAAAAAAATTAAAAAAATTATTTAAAAAATTATTATAATTATAATAATTATTATAATTATTATAATTACTAATACTATCTGTCCTACTGGGTTGTTTCGCTTGCCACCAGCTCTACTACAAGCCCCAATTTTTGAGGCCAAGACCTATGTGGTGTCTTATACCAGGTGATGGATTTATTACACTCCAAAAATTGTTTTTCCCGTTTTTCGGAATATCTCCAAGAGGATATAAAAGTATTTGGTAAAGGAAAGAGAGAGAGAGAAATGGGTCATAAAAGAAAGTTTAGCATTGAAAGTATGTAAGCTACCATTGGAAGAACAAAACCAGGAGAGACCTGGTAGTGGTATGATGTACAATGAGCAATAGACAGAAAAGGAATCACATTCAAAAAATGGAAGAAGCGGCGTACAAAAGCAGCAGAAACAGAGTACAAAGAAGCTAACATAGAAACAAAGTGATGTCTGGGAGAAGAGAAATAATGCCGTTTAAAAGAACTGCATGAAATGTTGGACAGCAAGGAGGCCGAGAACGTGATTAGCAAGGTAGCAAGTCAGGGACAAGAAGAGCAAGAGATCTAGGAGATATTGATGTTATCAAAGATAAAGATAGAAGCATGCTGTATAGTGAACGGGACACAGAAAGAGGATTAAAGGGGTAGATTGAAGAGTTGATAAATGTTGAGAATAAGTGCAAGGAGTTGGAAGCTGTCATTCCTGTACAAGGTCAAGTTACTGACACATTAGATAAGAATGTGATGACACCATTGAGGACGACGAAGAACAATAAAGCAAATGAACCCTCAGAGCTTACAGCCGACATGTCAAAGGCGTTGGAAGATAAAGGAACGAGGTTGTACAGATGCTACAATCCAACCAGCTTGTATAGATGTACTGCTAGTTTCAAATTGCCAAGCAAATGTATGTGAAGTTACAATTATTTAAAGGGGTTCAAAAGAAAAATTGCATTAGTTTGCAGTAATGCAAATCTGCTCAGATCCAAAGATGCTTTTAAAGACCCTCTGTCATAAACGTGAAGTTAAAAACTATAAAGGTGAACCATTTTATCCACAAGGGCATGGCCAGAGTGAAAGTTTAATCGAGGATTCCTCCCTGCTGTCCATGTATTTCTTGGTCATTTTAAGAACACACTCCACGCCTTTCACTTCACATATTTGTTATAGCTTCTCTTTATCCTTTTTCTTACCTCCTCTTTTCACTTCCTGCGGTCTTTAGAGTTGATTATAATAAAACCTGAACTCTTCAATCTACTTTTACATTGTATCCTTTATTAGATGCCTTTTCTCATCGTGCTCTGCGTTTAATATGATCTCAGTCTTCCTAGAGATCATTCGCAGCCCATTTCACTCCAATGTATTTTGAAAGTTTTGTAACTCTGGCTGTTGCTTCTCTCTAGATTTCGTAATAACAGCATATAGTAGTTCCCATAAATTATGACGTTTTATGTCCTTCAACATCTCGTCCATGGCAATGATGAAAAGGAATAGACTTCTTTCCTATCATTGATGGACTCCTAATTTCACCTCAAACGACTCATTTGGTGGCTTCTTCCACTAATACAGCTGTCTCTGCACTCTTGTACATTTTCTGGCTCATCCTCACCAGCTTCTCTGGGGCACCTTTGTACCTATGGCTCAAAATAGAAGTTTTTGTGAGACCCTGTCCTTGGCTTTCTCCAAGTCAAAAAAGCCATGATAAATCGACTTGCTGCCTTACATTGTCTTCTCCTGGAGTTGTTACAGGATGTCATGTGTGTCAATCGTCACTTGCCATTTCAGAAAATTAAACTGTATTTCGTCAATCTCCATCACCTCTCTCAGAATTTAATCCACAATACCCTTAATGTTTGTGATCGTATGTTAGGTGAGGTTTTTTCTCTGTAGTTCCTTCGTAAGCTAGAGAGATCACATAACGAACCAGAAAGTCCTAGAAAGCACAAGGCAGAAATATTTATAGAAAATAGTGACTGAAAAATACAGGAAGCTAGCAAGACACGCGTACTGCCTACCACGTGATAAACCTACAAAGCAAGCTATACACTGGGGACCAGCAAGTGGTCGGCGTAAACAAGCCAGACTGGAGATAACCTTGTATTCAACATATCTAAATGACCTTGAAGCAAGACCCACCGATATAGAGAATTCTCTTCCTCTGGCTGACGTGTTTGATGGCGTCGCCTTGTTATCCGGTGTCCACAGAAAAGAGAACCTAATTGTGCGAGCTTCTTCATTTCAAATGGTCCTCATGTTGTCTGTATATGAAGACCATATGGCTAAGTCAGTCTTCTGGGATTTATTCTTCCTCCCAGATTCACCTGCATGGCTAAATCGTCCACCTTGTACAATGACAGTTTTGGGGCAGGGTGGTCCTGTGACTATTACCAGTTTCACTGTTTCACCTGGCACAACAATCGACTTTTTTCTCTAGCCAAAATCACAAATCCACACTTTTCTTGGTTGGCTTCATCATGCTTTAGGTTAAGCAGCTTCTTAAAGAGTGGAACTTTCTCCTGAACATTTATTCCTATTAGTCTTAAGAACGTCACCTTGGACATGCTACCTGTGGATTGCTGTTGCAGGGAGACAAAACCACAGCCTTTCACCATGTACTTTACTTGACATAGAGAACTTCTCTGTAGTTCCCTTGAATAACTGTTCTATCACTGTTGTTGCCATGAGGCTGGTATCTAGCAAAAAGGTTGCATGTACTCTTGCCGACCTTGCTGTTATAACTGGTTTCTTCCCAAGTATCTTTCGGAACAGATACCAGGTCAATTTTAGTCAGGCTTGTTCCCTTTGTAAACTATGTTGTGTGGAGATTTTATCCCTGATTTCTTGACTGCTTTGTGGTTTCGTTGCTCTGTGCCTATTATCCTACCTGGAGCAGTTCGTGTTGAGATTTCCTTCCATGGTAACTATACTAAAAATATTTTCAAAGTTTTGAACAACAGGCATCTTACAGCTTTTTTTTATATAGCCTAACTGCCTTACCTATCCCCGCCTGATTGTACATCTTGACTTTTTCAGTGGCTTTGGAGCTTTGGTATTAGCGAATAAGTTCTTGTGAAAAGCACATGATCTCGTAATCTCTTAAATTTATTGCAATCAACCACTAGGGCGGTATTGACTTCGGGGTGAAAGGCTAAAAAATTCCTACGTACCAAAAATTTCCACCATACTATCGAAGACTAAGACATTAAATAATTGTAATACACTAGTTGTAGAAGTAGAAGTAGTAGTAGTAGTAGTAGTAGTAGTAGAAGTAGTAGTAGTTGCAGTATAGATGCAGAAATTTAAACAATTTTTCACAGGTAATGAAAATAGATATAGTAATATTAGTAGTAGTCGTAGTAGTAGTAGTAGTAGTAGTAGAAGTAGTAGTAGTAGTAGTTGCAGTATAGATGCAGAAATTTAAACAATTTTTCACAGGTAATGAAAATAGATAAAGTAGTAGTAGTAGTAGTAGTAGTAGTAGTAGTAGTAGTAGTAAAGTGGTGGTATGCTTCAGAAATGATAGTAATAGCAATTGTTCTCGGTGATACAGCCGTAGAAGTTGCATTCTCACTACTGAGAGCAAGTGGCAGATTGCATCTGGTTCGCAAATATTAATTAATGATTTGTTGCGCGAGTTTTGTTGTTCAAAAGAAATGATTTTCCTAAAACACTTATTATTTATTTATTTATTCATCTTAAAACCCCAAGCAATAGTAAACAACCAAGTCTTATTGCCATACTCATCTTAATTGAAGAGAGAAACAGATAATTTATTACCTTCTGATCACATATATTTTCACTCTTTTTAAGTACTGCTATAAAAATTTTTAGTAATGGGCTTTATTGCTCAAGAAAGAAAAATAGATAAACTCTAAAAAATATTATTGATAGTATGCACTGTTCACTGTATATGCTTGTAAATTATGATTCTTTCGAAGCTCACCACGTCGTCGTCGATGAGTGATATACAGGAAATGCCATATATTGTTGGTACTACTTGTAGGTATCCTTACTGGCATTATTAAGACCAGGGTTGTACTCTTTTCTGGATCGGTTTGATAGTGTTTTTGAGGTCAGCTGTAAATCCATTCCAGTCTGCTCTGTGATAATTAACCTGCTTTTGAAGGATACTCCCCATGGGTTGTATTACAGGTATGAGTCTCACTTGTATTGATATGCACTTGGATATGCACTTGGAAAAAAGACTGTTTTCATGGTTTTGATCACCTCAACAAAAACAATAGAGCCTGTCAGAATGCCTCTATAATGATTATAACATGGCCACAGATGATGATTATCATAATGAATAATGCTGATGTAATTTTTAGATGATTTTGACCATCAGGATTTGATAACAAAATTCATAGACCTGGCAAGCCTGACCTCGAATGAAAATGATAATGAATAAAAATGTTCATGATGATATGTTAACTATAAAGACAAAAACAGCCATTTAAACTACAATAACATCTTTAGAAATATTTGTAAAATGGAGCTGAGCAAATTTTCTAAAGGCAGGGAATACAATCTTGATTTGTAACAAATACAAAAGCACACTGTTTCGGGACAGTAGGGGTCATTTCTAAAATTACGTCCGGATTATAAATCGATTGTAAAAGCAGCGTATCATCTCAGGGAAGGAGGTAGAGCCCGAAGATGGAAAATCTCCAATAGTCTGTATCTCAAAAGAAATAGTAACAATTGTATTATTAAGGCATAATAAATGAACGTTGTGAAACTGTATCAATGTACTTTCATATGATTAAAAACAATGAACGGAGCTTATTATGAACCTACCATGAAGGGTTGTTTACATAAAAAATAGCTAAACAACAAAAGTAGTCTAGAACTTCCAACTTTAGCATTTCGAGAAAACTTTTTAACTTACCACAGTGCACTGTGGGTCGCCATGACATTTGTGATCATCATAAAAAAACAAAAACGCCCAATTTTCTAGCTATTTATATAACAACTTCCTGATCTTAACCCAGACTTTCATTTAACATAACTTTCCCCCACTGAGACCGCAGTGCTTTCTTACCCTCTACTCCTATCTGTCAATTGTATTCATTTATTATTTATCTAATAAAGAAACAAAGTAGAATTTGTCACTCTTTTATGTTTGGCTATGTTATTTTAAGGAAAAAATGGCAGTTATCGATTGGCTTTTTTCATTTTAATTAAGATATGTTAATTACGTCATTTTTCGATGCATTAACCATAAGATGCTGACACGATTAATTAAGATTGTGGCATAATACATTACAGCTGTATTTAGTAGCCAGTTCTTTGAGGACTTATTTGGTGTGATTAACGATTCTTTTCGACAGGCTTTAATCCTAGAAAATGTTGACCAACCCCACCGGAAAATACAATAAAAACGTACATAGAGATAATACGAATTGTTGTTAGTCTTGCAACATCAAGCCGTATGATCTAAAAGAAAAAGAAAACGTGATCTTTTACTCCAAAAGTGAAAAGTGATGGTAGTTTGTCCCAGTAGGATATGCGGTATGATCTAAATGGAGAAGAAAACGCGATCTTTTACTCCAAAAGTGAAAAGTGATGGTAGTTTGTCCCAGTAGGATATGCGTATGATCTAAATGGAGAAGAAAACGCGATCTTTTACTCCAAAAGTGAAAAGTGATGGTAATTTGTCCCAGTAGGATATGCGTATGATCTAAATGGAGAAGAAAACGCGATCTTTTACTCCAAAAATGAAAAGTGGTGGTAGTTTGTCCCAGTAGGATATGCGTATGATCTA
>RDPX01000161.1:1528756-1559269 GCA_003991215.1 Morbakka virulenta
ATGATCTAAATGGAGAAGGAAACTCGATCTTTTACTCCAAAAGTGAAAAGTGATGGTAGTTGTCCCAGTAGGATATGCGTATGATCTAAATGGAGAAGAAACGGATCTTTTACTCCAAAAGTGAAAAGTGATGGTAGTTTGTCCCAGTAGGATATGCGTATGATCTAAATGGAGAAGAAAACGCGATCTTTTACTCCAAAAGTGAAAAGTGATGGTAGTTTGTCCCAGTAGGATATGCGTATGATCTAAATGGAGAAGGAAACGTGATCTTTTACTCCAAAAGTGAAAAGTGATGGTAGTTTGTCCCAGTAGGATATGCCCCTGATAACACAATTAAATTTCTCCCAGAAAAGTTAGCCTGGCACTGATGCTGGTGGCTATTTTTCCCTATCGATTTGGACAATTTGGATTAGGTTTTTAGCAACAGAATCCTAGAAACGAGTTTGGTAATTTTATAGAAGATTAAATCGCAGATATATTTTTGTGTCAGTTCAGCTACTATAGGTAACGTAGTAGAATAAATGACCAATAACAGGGTTTTTTAATATTTTTTTTCTATAGAAATACAGTGGTATTAATAAAGCACTCACTGGCAGACAAGAAATTCAGAAACGACTCTTAAAAGCAGAAGTGTAACCAAACAAATTTTTCATATGGCATGTTTTGTTTCTGTTTAAAACCAGGACAACTGTTTCATAGCTGTCAAAACTAACTATAATTTTTATCGAAAAATTAGTCAGGTACCGCATACTGATATGTTTCAAGAATCCTATATTTAAGTAAATATCTTATGGCAAACAAGTAAAGGTTTGCTTTGAATAACGTGCCGAAATTACTGAGAATCTAATAACTGATCCAATGACTTTTTTTTGCTTCAATAAGAATTACGTTTATATTTACTAAAATAATTTTTTTTAGAAAGATTTTTTATTTGTTTTGATTTACTCTCTACTCAGTTGAACAATGTTTCTATTCGTCTTCTCAAAATTACATTTTGCTATAATTGAGTTTCATATTAACTGTCAGTAGAAATATTTCTGGTTAATCACTACTCTAATAATGTCAAAGTAGCCTAAATTAATGAAGGTATGAAAATCTGACTGAAGCTCTGATCCATTTGATGTGAAACAAAAAAATAATTTGATTTTTCTCCCTCAAAGGTGGATTTGCGAAAAAGCTACAATAACGTATATTTTTTCCTCTGGCACTTTTGGAACTGAACGAAAAAACAAAAACCCACGATTAGCCATACCAAAGACAGGTTCTTCATGTATATAAGACTTTCCAATTAATTAATATTTAGTTAAATAATTAATAATGAAAAGAAGACATAAACACATTTTTATCTTATATTTTGGTGTCAGTTGTTTGGAGCTGTAGGAAATAATAGTTAACTAAATTTAATATCAAGGTCATGTTGGATATCTTTGGATGTCATTTCATGGTATGATGAGAAACAAAAAGGTGTCAGCAGAGACATGGATGTGCAACGTAAGTCTGAAGGACAGGCTCAGTTCTAATGAACTCAGAAGGAGATTGAATCTGGACAGTATTGGCAGCTGTATGCAGAATAGGAGGCTTCGTTGGTTTGGGCATGTGGAGAGAATGGACAAGAATGCTTGGGCAAGTAGATGCAGAACAATCAAGGTGACAGGAACCACTGACAGAGGAAGACCGAAGAAAACAAGGGAGGAAGTGATAAGGATTGATCTCAAACAAAAAGGTGTCAGCAGAGACCTGGTGAGGGATAGGATAACTTGGAAGTCAATTTTAAGAAAGCGTCCAACACATGCTAGCATGTAAAACGGACGTTAAACCGAATATGATGATGATGATGATGATGATGATGATGATGATGATGATGATGATGATGATGATGTTAGAAATGAAAAACATGGTCTTGTAATTAAATGAAATACTTCTTTCAAATTCAACAGAAGCTACAGGGGATATTTTCTTAGTTTCGTATCTTTCCTTCGGTTTTGAGTATCAGATTTTTGAGAAAAAAAGTGCTCTATTCTCTCCAATTTATCCAGTACCAAATTGTGTCTCGAATCAATTTTATTTGAATAACAAGTAGTGGATTATCAGGTTTTACATTTTCAAAGCATGTTTTGGAGAAAATTATCTTTAAATTCCCATTTAAAGTGCTATATTTAAGTATTATCAACTAGAGTTATGTTGCTTCTCCCTATTGTAAAAATTGTGTGAGGCTCTTTTCAAGCAATATCCTTTATTAACCCTCTTTATAAATATTCCTTTTCTTTTTACATATAGAACTGTAGTGTATGTGTCTCAGCTTGTCTCTCTGTCTCTCTGTCAAAGGACTACAAGGCGCTATTTTTCTGCTGCCTAAAATGGATTTTTCAAATATAATTTTCCCCTTCTATCCTAATCAAATATGGGATAAAAAGGCAAACATAATGTTGACTAAAATATGTCCATAAAATAAAAATGCAAGAATAATGGCTTGAACATTATGTTGTAACGATCTTAATACTAATAAGTCAGGTTTCAAAAATTGACTCTCCAAAGTGAGTTGCAGTCTTGGACTCTCTTTTAAGGGAAAGGGAGAGTTAATGCTATTGTAAAACAATTATGTTACCGATTTGCTATATCACCCAGAGAAGCCTTTTTCTCTTCCCTATTGTGTGATGGATAATGACACAAAGCAGTGCCTTTAACCATAAGCCACTGAAGCTAATATTCCAGTCTTTTTAACATATTCTTTCAAGTCACCCTAAGTGTGTAAATGTCATGACAGAGTCATCGTAGTATACAGCTCTGCATGGAATGACAGAATTACAGGTGATACTTTCTATGAGTGTCTCAGAGGTTAGCTATAAAAACAATCCCAAAAGAAATACTCATCCAATCAATTTTCTGTTTCCTTTCTTATTTGTTTATTGCTTCAGGTGTTGAGATATAATCTGTTTTGGAATTTGTCGTGGACATTAACTTTCGCGGATAACCTATTTTGAAATATTTCGCGCACATAAACATTTGCAGATCGAGGACTCCAGAATTTTTCGGGGGACATACTTTCGCGGATTTGACCAAAATCCGTGAAATCCGCGAAAGTTTCTGTCCGCGAAAGTTTCTACGTTCAAAGTAGTCTAAAGGGGACTTCAGCAACATAGCCTCCGTTAGGGGGCGCCTGTAGCAACTATTTTACTTTCCCACGTTACACTAGTAGTAGTTTCGTATGGCTTTGTTGTTTATATTTCCACTCCAGTTCTTTTGAGCCATTTAAAGTATTCCTGACTGCGGTATGTATTGTCGTGTATCCGCCAGGGATCTTTGTCATTGGACAGGCTAGGACCAGGTGTTCTGTGTCCTGAGGGGCAATTTGACATTTGGGGCAGGTAGCAGACTCTCGGAGGCCCCATTTGTGCAGATTGGCAGTGGTTCGGCCGTGGCCTGATCTCAGCCTGTTGGCCGTGATCCACTGTTTTCTATTGGCGGTCTTGAAATCTGGTTGCAGGCGTGNTCCGCGAAAGTTTCTACGTTCAAAGTAGTCTAAAGGGGACTTCAGCAACATAGCCTCCGTTAGGGGGCGCCTGTAGCAACTATTTTACTTTCCCACGTTACACTAGTAGTAGTTTCGTATGGCTTTGTTGTTTATATTTCCACTCCAGTTCTTTTGAGCCATTTAAAGTATTCCTGACTGCGGTATGTATTGTCGTGTATCCGCCAGGGATCTTTGTCATTGGACAGGCTAGGACCAGGTGTTCTGTGTCCTGAGGGGCAATTTGACATTTGGGGCAGGTAGCAGACTCTCGGAGGCCCCATTTGTGCAGATTGGCAGTGGTTCGGCCGTGGCCTGATCTCAGCCTGTTGGCCGTGATCCACTGTTTTCTATTGGCGGTCTTGAAATCTGGTTGCAGGCGTGTAGGGTCTTTACACTATGGTTGTGCGATTTAAAATGTTGATCAAAGTGATCTTTTATTTATACGTTTGATGTAACTCTGGTCAGACAGCTTTGCATTTAACTATTGCAAGTGGCATCAAAGTCTATATAGGCTATTTAATACTCCATTTCAATCATGGAGCAGCATTTTTACTTAGGCTGTAACTGTATATGTAATTGAGTAACCATTGCCTTACCCTAGAGTTACAGAAACTTTAATCCTTAATGTTTATCTTTAAAATCCCTTGTACATGTGGGAGAGATGAGAGGTGAAACTTTGAATATTTCCTGTCCAGCAAAATGTTATCCATCCTATAAAGAAGATTTGTTTTCAACCAAAGTTATTAACTTGGAATTTTTGTACTTCTTTCACTTAATTTTGAACATTGGCTTTAAGTTGGTTTACCTTTAAAATAATTGTGTTTAAGTTCCAATTTATAAAGATCCGTGTTTTCATGTTACTTTGGTAATTTGATTTTTACTGTTTTGTCCTGTATTAAGTAAAAATCTACGCTTTTTTATCAATGCAATCATTGTTAATATCGTTTCCTCTTAATATTTGGTACCGACATTTAATTACCTAGTTAAAACCAGAATACTAAAAGAAAATTGTGTTTCCATGGAAGGAAATAAATAACTATTAAAATATGTCCCAGAGTTACCGATCATTAAGAATGTTCTATCTATAGAAATGTATTTCTGACACTTTACTATCGCTGTCGTTTTTTGAGGATAATTGTGTGTAAAGAAGAGCTGTCTGTAAAGGTGAGACTGACTATAGAAAAGAACTATTAAAGGACCACTGCCAACTATTGTATTTATTTGGGGTTATTCACCCGCAGACTAATCCACAGAAATTCCATATGTGCTCTGGTTGTGCTGTATTAGCAGATGCTATGAGTTTAGATAACAGCAGAGATCTGTACCAAATTATTAAATATAAAACATCTGCTCTTCCTAGAATATATATGGAAGATTGAAATATACTTATTATTCCTTAGAAATGAATTTTTTTACTAGTTTATGGTTATTCAAAATCTCGTGAACTCCTTGACAACTTATGATAAATACTTGTACCATGTAAATTATTTTAAAGCCGTATCTAGCAGAAATACTTGAAAAAAAAGGAATTAAACAGTGGTATTATTACTTTAACGTTTGACAAGCTTATCTCTCCTAAGATAACAAAAATCCTTTCGTCTACAAACTTCTATTTTCATCAGATTAAGTGTATGAGATAAACATTTCTTCTAAGCTCACCAGGAAATTTTCAGAATGCATCTGGTTCTATTTGTATGAAAAGCAACTGTGGGTGGCTGATTAAAATTTCTTTCTTATCATACCTTAAGTATGTATATTCAAATTCACTCAGCTTTAAATTTCGTTCAACGTCAAAACAAAGCATTTCAAATTCGCGTACTAAAATTTTAATTATTGGTAAGCATTTAAATTTCCGCAGTTCCACACAGCCAACAAAGCAAAATTATCAGTTTTAATGAGTTAATGGCTAGAACCAGACATTTCATAATCTATTAAAAAGTATTTTAACAGAAGAAAGATAGTTAAACATAATGTCATAACAATCAGGGATCTTCATCTTTTTTCTAAAGACACTTGAAAGAACTTCAAAATCCATCTCTTCATACACCTTTTCTGCTAGCTCTCGGTAATTCTGTACTTGTTTATTAAATAATGCTATTCATCTGGGTGAAAAGAGTTGAAATACACTGCTCTTAATATTAATTTTGATATTATAAGGTGCTATTCCATTTCTTATTTATCTTCGAACATATTTTACAAACCAAATTTGTTTTCTTTCGTAGAAATTCCTTACTCCACCGATTAAGTTTCAGGTCGTATTACTGGGCACTATAACCATTTTTTTCATGGCTTTTATACATAAGCTACTTTACATTGTTTTTTCCAGTACCCCTTATAAGTATTCATTATAAGAACCCATCCATGGTTTTTCTGTAGGTGCATCTCTTGTTTCTTTTTTTTACCACAGAAAATCGAAATTTTACTATTGAACTTCTTATAATTTTGCTTCTTTGACCAATGTCTTTCTGTTTGTGTCACACCAAAACCTTCAGGGAACCTGTATTTTGAATAAAACTGATTGGTTTTTCCTTTTCGTACTACATGAGCCGAACCGGTAGAAATTCGCCACTCATTCTGACAGCAAAAATGCCGTATTGAAACGCATTTTTCTTCTTTTTTCGACATCGTGTCATTTGAGCTGAAGAAGAAGCGAAGAGTAGTCTGGTTGGTATTCAGTATCAGTTCATCTGGAACGTTGTAGGACTAACAATGTCACCTATTTCAAGACGAAAAATGGAGCAAACGTCTTTTAAACCCAGCGACAGCTATCTTTTTCTTAAGTGGTGAATTTTTACCATGTCTAAGACTTACGCAATCTTACTGCCTCCAGGTTTGAGTGAGGCCAGTATAAGTACCCTTGTATTTTCGTAAAGCCTTATTATTAGTTACGATTATTTCCTTTTTTAATCGGCAAAGTAATATCATGTGTTTGGGTTTGCAGGTTCAAATTGAACCTCAGGAAATGAAAAGACCTGCGTTGCGTAGTTCCTAGATCTCCTTTTGGCAAGGCGTAGCACCCAGATAGCTACCATATCTTTAGTTATAGAGCCTTTATTCTGTTGGCCCTGTCCTGCCTGAGTGGGGGCAGGTACAGATCAAATCATACCGGATCAGTTTAGGTCTAGGTAAGCAACGGCCGCCTTTTCCTCGGGTAACCATCGAGTGATTGGAAATTACGCTACTGGTAGAAGAACCAAAAGGTGCGGGGGAAGAGGCAGGAGACGTATCAGGAAGGAACAAGAAAGACAAAAACAGCAAAAAAAAGAGTATGAGGTGAAGGTAGTGTCACGCAATGTTGCCAACCTGACGGGTAGTTCAAGGAACGTGGTAGACCCAACAAGGAGGAGGAAGGTCTAAGTCCTCTGTTTACAAGAGATGAAAGCCAGAGATATTGGTGGTGGCTACAAACTGTACTACCCTGGCACTGATGGTAGAAGAAACAGCTTAGGCATCGTACTGCATCCTAGTCTGATAGGAGGGCTGGTAGAAGTAAAGAGAGTGACGGATTGGATTCTGACCACGAGGCTTGAATTCAACGGGCAGTTGATAAGCATCATCTGTCCATATGTACCCCAGATAGAGTGCGGTAACTTGGAGGAGGAGGAGGAGGAATTCTCAAGGAAAATGGTTATTAAAACCATGGTGTTCCACAAGGGTTTATTCTAGGTCCTATCATGTTCCTGATGTTCTTTGATGATTTTGACTAAATACTTAAGAACTCTAGTATCATTAAATTTGCTGATGATACCGTGATTTACGTGTCTGATAAAAACATAGACTCAATTCGAAAGTAAGCTAAACGAAGACCTTGCCAGAATCCATGAAAACCTACAAGAAAATGAACTGATTATAAACTTGAAGAAATAAAAAATGGAAGCTATGCTATTTGGTACGAGTTGCAGATTGAAAAGTAACAAGCAATTGAGTTTGAAATACGGTGACAACACAATCAACAATACGAAATCGTACAAATACCTGGGAACAACACTCGATATCCATCTCAATCTGGGAGAGCACTTCAAGAAGGCTTACAAAAAAGCCTCAACTCAAACAAAGCTACTTTCAAAAATTCGCAAATTTTTGACTCCATATGCATCAAAATCTATTGTCAACTCTTATATAAAACCGACCATTATGTTTACCTCTCTAGTGAATTTGAACATGACTGAGACACAAACAAAGGAACTAAATTCATTAATTGAAAGAGTGAATAATGTCTCAAAAGACTTGACTATAGATTTTAAGAAAGAGATCGAGAAACATGCTGCAGTTGTTGTCCGAAAATACATTAATGGTACCATTTGTCCAAATTTTGAAACCTATTTTAGATTAAGAACACATACTGCAAATACACGGAACAATGGTATTTTTATAGAACTTTCACACTGCAAGACTGAATTCTCAAGGAATCATATTAGTAAAAATCAATTCAAAGCCATTCAACATTTACTTTCTTCAAGTCTACGCACCAACCGCAGATCACTTTGATGAAGAAATGGAAGCATTCTACAAACGTTTAGAAAGAGTGATGAGGAAGAGGAAGTCGGATGAAGTGCTTATGATCATGGAGGACATGAATGCCAAAGTAGGTTCAGGCAAACATTATGGTGTGGTAGAAAATTGGGGTCTAGGTTCAAGGAACGATCGCCGAAGCAGAATGATCGAGTTTTATGAAGTGAATGACCTGACAGTCACAAACACATTTTTCAAGCAGCATAGGAGAGTAATTTAAACATGGAGAAGCTCTGGGGATCTACACAGTAACCAAATTGATTTCATTGTGATTAAGAGAAGGTTCCGAAACGTAGTCAAAAGCTGTACTATATTCTCCCGAGCAGACATAGATTCTGACCACGTGCTTGTAATCAGCAAGATTCCGGTGAAGATGAGGAGGCCTACTAAGGAAAATGTCAAGCGACTTTTACTTGATTTCGCAGAAATCAAAAAGAAGAAATGCAGTCCAACTTCAATATCGAAGTCACAAATAGATTCACACTACTCGAAAAAGCAGTAAGAGGGGAAGTATAAGCGGACACAGAAGCTTACTGGGATTTCTTCAAAAGTATAATTACCACAACTGTGAAAAAGGTACTGCCAGAAAAGAAGCGTGTGAAAAGAAAAGGTTGGATGAATGATGACAATCTAAAGCTCATAGGAGAGAGGCAAAAAGTAAAAGGTAAAATCCAATACAAAGTTCTAAATCAACGTGTGAAGATGGAATGTATTATAGCTAAGGAAAATTGAGAACAGGTGCATAGAGATAGAGGAGATGGATCGTCCGCACAATAGCAAAAAGGCACATAAGCTTGCCAGGGAGTTGTCAGACGAAAGGAACTTGAAGGCAGGTTTTTGTATCCAAGACAAGGATGGAAAGATGTTATTCACTGCTGATGTAGCATGCCGTTGGAAGGAATATGTTAAAGAGCTTTACTCTGACAATGACAGTACGAAGGAGAAGCCGACAGTTTTGGACAGCACCAGTGACCCAAAGTCCTGGAAGCTGAGAATGCTGCAGCGATGTGCGCTGAGTGTTTGAGGTATATGGGAGAAGCAGGGCTTAAAATATTGACATTCTTCTGTCAGCAAATTTAGGATTTAAGATATATTCAAAAGGATCTGACTCAGTCCATTTTTATCACACTGTCGAAAAAGCCTAGGGCCACAAAGTGTACAGATTTCAGAACAATCAACATCATGAGTCAGATTACAGAGTCCTACTGAAAATCGTTCAGGAACGCATCAGGGTAAAAGTGGGATTCGAGCTTGCAGAAGATCAATTTGACTTTTCTAAAGGTAAAGGAACAAGGAAAGCTGTGTTCTGCTTAAGAAATTTACTAGAGAGAGCAATCAAGATGCAAAATACAGTGACCTGTGTTTTTTAGATTATAGAAAAGCATTTGATAGGGTTCGACACGGCCAGCTTATTCAAGATCTACAAAGTATACATATTGACGGGAAGGGCTTAAGGATTATCATCAACCTATATTGGAACTAGGAGGCTTCTGTAAGAATAAGGAACAGCTGCAGTGACTTTGTCGCTATCGAGAGAGGAGTTTGCCAGGGATGTGTCCTCTCACCAACGCTATATAATCTGTATGCAGAAAAAATAACAAGATGTATAGAAGACATGGAAGGCATAAGAGTAGGAGGAAGAAACATCAACTGCATAAGATATGCGGATGACATCACCCTGCTTGCCAACTCGGAAGAAAAGCTGTGGGACATCCTGCTCGGTATAGATGCAGAAAGCAGACGCATTGGACTGGAAATAAACTCGCAGAAGACAAGAGTTATGACTGTGCACAAACTACCAACATCAATCACCACTAACATCATCTTAAATAGGAGAGAACCAAAGTACGTAGGCAGGTTTAAGCTTGCAGGACACACAGTTTCAAGGGATGGTCGCCGCAAGGAAGAAATAAAAATTCGGATAGCCATGGCAAAATCAGTATTCAGCTGCTTCCATAAAAACTGAGGTATCGCAAAATCGATCTGTCACTGCGTTTAAGACTAACAAAAGCGTATGTTTGGTTCACTCTACTCTATTTTTGTGAAGTTTGGACAATAACAACTGCAATTGAGAAAAGGTTTCAAGCCTTCGAAATGTGGTGTTACCGACGACTTCTGAGAGTGAGCTGGACAGAAAAGTAAAGAAATGAAGAGATATAAGAAATGATGGGAACAGAGAGGTGCCTGTGTGGGAAAATACTATGAAGCGATAGCTTTCAAGCGTTGGTCATTTAGTACGACATCAGGAAATGCAACGAGACTTACTTGACGGGACGATTTCTGGGAAGAGGGCTTGAGGAAGACAAAGGCAGAAATGGACGGATAGGATTGTTAACATAGCACAGCTAACACACGTGAAGCTGAGATGCGAGGTGCAGGGCCGGCAGGTTTCAGTGCTGAAAGAGCTTGAAATTCTTCAACCAATGGGGATGTACTATGTGCTCGAGTGAAAGCATCTACTTGCAAGTATTCTTATCAATGAACTGTATGTGGTCAAAAGCAACAACAAGCTGAAGGCTCGTTTTGGCAATGACCGATTGGTTCGTTTGTCATGGAAACAGAGCAATAATGATTTTGCTAAACTATTATTCCATATTGAAGTTTGCTGGCTGTCGAAGGAGATCTGCTTGAGAGGTTTTAGTTGCTCTGCGATATGAAAGTGAAGTAGTATATGACTTATATAGATATTGAGCTTGAGCAAGCAATAAAACTGATGATAAATGACATTGCTTATCTTGCCGATATTTTAGGGATTCCAAATGATTTGAACAAGCAACCTACCCGGAAAACGGAAACGTTTAGTAAGCATTAAAAAATGAAAATTCGCTTTATCTAAGAATTTTACTATTTACAAGCAGATAAATGGGTAGTGGTCATACAGTTAAATTCCCTAATCTTAATCAAAATGACGCTATTAAGACGAGAGGTTCAGATAGTGCACTCATTTCTAGAGACTGCAAGATGATATGGAAATACCATCCAAATATTTAATGAATTTAGGCTTGTGGAGATCCTTTTTATTTCTCTTCAAGAGGCGTTTATCGACGTTCAAAAACCAAGAACCAAACTTAAATTTTTAATTTGAATGATATGCTTTGTGGTTTGGTATCTAGATTAACGCAGATTAACTACTGATTTGTTTTTTTCAACACGAATATTCGGTTAAAACATATTTCTTTGCACTGGCCATTCTATGAACAAAAAGCAAAACTATCTATCAATTGTAGAACATGGGATCCTGCGTCTTTACATGACCAAATTAATATCTGACATTGGAAACTCGCCGTAAAAAACCCAAAACCAACCGCATTGACGAAAACAACAAACTAAATTGTAGAGTTTAAAAACCAGACTTATGTATATATACTACTATTGCTGCCTACATATGTTGTTTTACTTTTAACACAGATAAAAGCTTTTAATTTGAGGAGCTTTCTCTATTCACAGTAGGTGGTTGTGAAGACGGAAATGTCTGGTCCAAAAAGGGGCAGACATCAGAAATGGTTGCTTAACATCGACCTAAATAATAGCCATACATATTCTGTTACTACAGATTGACTGACTTCAAATGTTAAAAATTCTAATTTCAGTAAAAAATGCAATGCAATCGTTTCTTTTATTAGTTGTATGTTGATGGAGCAAAATATATTCAAAATGTAATTCCTAACGAAACGTTGACAACTATGTCTGAAAACATCTGTTTTCTATTTAATAGCAATAGCATGTTAGAGGAAAAACAGCACGTTACAATTCCCATCAAATCACTTGAAAATGATAAGAAATAGCATGTTTCTCAAAGATTTTTCTACTGATTAATTTTAAAAGACCACGCCCACAATATTTAACCTGACTTAAAAAATTATGAATCTTTGTTTCTTTTTGTCTCACTTTAATAAGTGTTTTAAGAATTGTATGAAAGATGAAGACGGATAAAAATATGCTCCTACGTAATTATCATTTGAGTTAGTTTACAGTTTTACTCATTGGTATTTAGCTTAGCATTTACAACAAAATGCATTTTCACAGGCATTGCTTCCATTTTGGCGAAATTGATGGTCTGTAATTTTCAGATAATTGGCTTACCTTACCCAGTTTCATGTAAAGGAGGGTTTAAATCTTACCAAAATAAAAACAAACCATTTCAAACACACACATACATATACGCACATATGTATGTACAAATATACAGTACATATACAGTCATGAACAAAAGTTTAAGACTAAACAATGGAAAAAGCCGAAATTTGGGTATTGCATCTGATTGCATCAGCCAGTTGTCATGATTGCATTACATCAACTGTTTTACTTTTAGTTATTCCTTTGAATGGCTTCTCAGCTGCTGTCAACATCTCGTTCTGATTTCTGCCGACTTTTTGAAATTTGCAGAATAGCTGAAATAGGGCGAAAAAAGTCTCTGACGGCAGTTCAGGGAGCCCAACTCGTAGCCCTTCGCAGTCAAATGTTGACGGGACGCAGCATTGTGAAGAAATTGAGTGTCATCAAGTCAGCCGTGCATCAGACGATCATCAAGTACGAAGAATTAGGAATCTACGAGGATCGGAAGTGAAAAAAGAAGTGGAAGATTTAGAAGCACCACAAAGCACGATGACATCTTGATGAAGAGGATGGTCGCCAGGTCCTTAAGAAGTTGCATGAAGAAAATCAGGGCAGAACTGCTGCGGAGAGGATGCAAAGTGAGTCATATGACAGTTTCTCGTCGTTTATCGAAAGAATTTCAGTTGAAATCCTACAAACCGGCAAGAAAACTGAGGCTTACACCTGCGATGAAAACCAAGCGCCTGGCATTTGCATTGAAACATTGCCACTGGACGACCGTACAGTGGAGGGGGGGGGTAGGTAGGTGTATTAGTTTCAGACGAGTCTACCCTTCAACAGTTCGCAGTGCGGAAGCACCACGTCAGAAGATCAGCCAACAAGCGATATGATGATAAATATACGATATCGACAATGAAACATCCCCCACGTCAGATGATTTGGGGTACAATGTCCAAGAACACGGTCGGTGGTCTCTAACTTTTGACCCCAGGAACCACTATGAATGAATCGAAGTATGTCGAGTTGTTGAAATAGAAGTAAATGTCCTGTTTAAATGCGATGACATTGTCATTTTCGTGCAATTTTGAGCTTGGTCTTAAACTATTGTTCATGACTGTATATCATGGCACTAAAACAAAGCATGAAATCTACATTAGTACTCCTTTAAATGTACTGTCCAAATGTATCAATGTGTATATATGTATATATATATAAGTATATAGTTTCATCTATATGAACATGTTTTGCTGTTCCACACCTTCTCAGTGTAGACTAGAATCTCTGAATGTTTCGCATTTCAACAAATGTGAGACTTTGCAGGATATGCTAATATATATATATATACAAAAAGTAAAATACGAAAAATAAGAACTATGATTGTAACTAATAGCTTCACAATATTTCGATCATCAGGCAATTTAAGACAAATATTTCGAAATATCGTGAAACTATTAGTTGCAATCATACTTCTTATTTTTCGTGTTTTACCTTATGCATATTGCTCTGCTCTTTTTGATAAGAAAACACAAAATTACACAAATGTATATAATATTTATAAAGTACGTATGAATAGTTTATACATTTTACAGTAGGATAGGATGCAGCAAAATGATTTGTTGACTGAACTGAAAAATTGATATATAATCAAGCCAACAATGTTATTTTATTAATTTTGCAATATATTTCGAAGTTAATACTTCATCTTCAGGCTACAAGGCTAAAATACGAAAACAGTAAAACTGCTGAATACAATATTTCCCATCTCATGTCAACATCTCTCTGCAGTATACACAGCTGTAGCGAAATCTAACACAGTGAATTCAAATCTTCAATCTTTTTGAATAAACTATGATAATTGAGAAACCTCCCTTGAGGGACCTTATTGACTAGTTAAATTTTATGACTAATTCGCGGCTTTTGTACTCATCCTTTGTATTTACTGTTGGTTTTATTTCCCGAATGAGCAATGCCTCTAATGTCATTAACTTGTATTCCGACTTAGTCGACTTTGGTATTATTTCTGCATGATTGATTGATAGCTCCAGGTTACACATTTTAAAATGCTGTCCCACGACTTTATATTTATGCTCCTTTATTCAACTAGCACGCATCAGCAGTTGTGATGTGCTACTTTTAACGCATGATGGTTATTACAGACAAAATGGTGGATTGGCGATGGGAAGCACACCGGCTCCAAATCTAGCTAATGGTTGGCTCAATAAGTTCGACAAGAATATAAAGGGCGAAGTAAAACTGTATTCCCGGTACATGGATGATATCATTAGGAAAATTAGCAGAGAAAAAATTGAGGACAAACTTGTGGAGATCATTAACTACCACCCCAACCTAAAATTTACCATGGAGAAAGAGCAAAATGGCAGTATCCCATTTCTTGACATGCGAATCATACACAGAGGAGAACACTTAACAACAACATAGTACAGGAAAGCTACGGATACAAGGCTGATCCTGAACTTCCACTTACTAGCTCCCACGAAGTATAAACGCTCTGTAGTCACCGGTCTTGTGTATATGATTCACTATGCATGCAGTACGTAGGAGAACTTTCACCAAAGCCTCGTCAAAACAAAAACCCTCCTGGGGAACAACCAGTACTCCCCATCATTTTATGATGAAATTATTAAGAAGACTCTGGACAAGATTTATCAACCGAAACCACAGACAGAGGAAAAAATTAATGATGATAAAACAGAGAAAAAACTTATTTTTCTTCAATATCGAGGGAAAGTGACCGAGAAATTTGAACGCTCGTTGAAACTCACTGAAGCACCGTGCAAAATTGTCTCTACGATTAAGAAAATAAAAACAGTTCTACCATCATTAAAAGTACCCGTGGAAAAACCCTATGCAAAGCGGTTTAGTTTATAAAATTACGTGTTCGTGATGCCTATCGTGTTATGTGGGGCAAACTACCCGAAATCTGCTAACCCGTGTAAAGGAGCATAAATATAAAGCCGCGGGACAGCATTTTAAAATGTGTAACCTGGAGCTATCAATCAATCATGCAGAAATAATACCAAAGTCGACTAAGTCGGAATACAAGTTAATGACATTAGAGGCATTACTCATTCGGGAAATAAAACCAACATTAAATACAAAGGATGAGTACAAAAGCCGCGAATTAGTCATAAAAATTTAACTTGTCAACAAGATCCCTCAAGGGAGGTTTCTCAATTATCATAGTTTATTCAAAAAAGGTTGAAGATTTGAATTCACTGTGTTACACTTCGCTATAGCTGTGTATACTGCAGAGGGATGTTGTCATGAGATGAGAAATATTGTATTCAGCAGTTTTACTGTTTTTGTATTTTTACCTTGTAGCCTGAAGNTGGGGCAAACTACCCGAAATCTGCTAACCCGTGTAAAGGAGCATAAATATAAAGCCGCGGGACAGCATTTTAAAATGTGTAACCTGGAGCTATCAATCAATCATGCAGAAATAATACCAAAGTCGACTAAGTCGGAATACAAGTTAATGACATTAGAGGCATTACTCATTCGGGAAATAAAACCAACATTAAATACAAAGGATGAGTACAAAAGCCGCGAATTAGTCATAAAAATTTAACTTGTCAACAAGATCCCTCAAGGGAGGTTTCTCAATTATCATAGTTTATTCAAAAAAGGTTGAAGATTTGAATTCACTGTGTTACACTTCGCTATAGCTGTGTATACTGCAGAGGGATGTTGTCATGAGATGAGAAATATTGTATTCAGCAGTTTTACTGTTTTTGTATTTTTACCTTGTAGCCTGAAGATGAAGTATTAACTTCGAAATATATTGCAAAATTAATAAAACAACATTGTTGGCTTGATTATATATCAATTGTACAAATTGCACAATGTTTTTACCAAACAAATTATTTGAACTGAAAAATACCATAGCCTTCAACTTTAAGGAGATAATAGTTGTTCTATCAGGTTCTTCATATCACGCATTTTGTGAAAAAACCCAGATGTAGGGCCACTTTCAAATTTTCCACGGAAGTTTTTTTCAGGTAGATAAAAAACCGTCTAATTCAAACAATTGTTACTCCGGATGAACATGGATCTACCCCTTTTAAGGGCCAATCTCTGCCTCCACAGACACGAATATCAATTCATACTTCACCTCATCTCAAATAGTATGTTGGACGCCAATTTTGTTGTAGTAAATTCATTGGTGGTAAGTCTATGTGTTAGAAGCAGATGTATGGAAGGAGTTGAGCTAATACTTCAGAACAAAAGTAACAATGAAACCTTGCATGATCAATTTATACATTTTATAGGTAATACAAGGTTTCATTATCTATTATCATAATAAAAATTGAACACGAAGTTTTCTTGTACGTATTGTTTGATAAATATTGACAAAAGAAAATGTGTCCACCATTTTATTGAATGCCAAACACAAAAACACAAGTATGAAATATCCGGTCACCCAGTATTGATCTTCGCACGTCGAAATCTTGCTTATTGTCACAGCGTTTGCAGTGACATTTACCGGAAACACCACATTTTCTCTGATTATTTTTACATTGACATGTCTCAGCCAATTTATCTGTGCGGGCCAAGTACATATATATTGAGCTGTTTACCTTACAGGCTGCACGTTACTTAAAAAGAATATTCGTCTGTTTTTTATGAACCCCAACTGCAAAAATATTTTGAAGTACAGTCATTGTCTTTGCGAATAACACCTACGAATACAAGGACCTTTCATTTACTCGTAATAATAGAACCACTGATTCATCGATGGTAAATGGCAGAGCTTGTCATATTTTTCCATACAAACAAGCAAGGATTTTGGATGGTAAGCAATACTTTGCTGCGTTCATTCATCAGCATTTATTTGACTATCTTGTGCATTGTTATTGTTTGCTTTTTAATACGGTTATGTAATAACTTTATATAATGTTATAACTGTAATAACTGTTTTTCGAAAGCCTTTAGTAGTTGTTTCTTTTACGCAAATTTAGTAATTATCTTCATTTGAAGTTCGGTTTCCAATAGTTCCAAAACACATACCTTCCACTGGTGGGTTTGGTCTAAATTTCCTCCAGACTACTTAATAGTCTATAATATAACACAGGTGTGAAATGGTAAATATGGGGAACAGGTACGCGGACAGAGGGATAAAGGAAATGATAAGGTCAGAGAGACTGATCAATGTGTCATTTTAAGTAATAGAACTAAAAGAATTTGAGACAGTGAATATACTTACACAGCTTTTTCTCTTCTGCAACAATACTGTACATAAGATGACGTTAAGTTGCCTATTGCCCATACAGGCATGTAATAAATTTGAATTGATTTTAATGCACTGAAATGTCTAACATTGTTGAAATCGCTGATGTTGTGGTATGTTTAGACGCACATTGCATCATGACCAATTCTCTACTTGCACCCTCTTTCAAGAGGTAAATGAAATAACACCAGCTTAGTGGCATAGAAAACCAACAATAAGTAGGATTTGTTCAAATTCTGAATAACGTAGAATTTTGGCCCATCTACGTAATTTTATGATTAGATCAACCCTAGAGGGGAAATCGGGAATAGAGAAGGAAATTTTCGGCCCAGAATTCAAATTGGCAGATGTAAACTATCATAAAGGAGTGTGAAAATTTACTTCGTCTGGTGCAGTCAACTTATTTTTTTGAAAAAAATTGGTGCAGATTATGAATTGGCATTGAAAACATATCTTTTTGTGAAATATGCAATCAACGGTAAATTCTTTTTTCAGGCTACATTGGATTAAGGTCAAAAAAAATGAAAAAATGTTTGAATTCTTTTTTTACGTTGGTTTCGCAAAAAATATTAAAAGGTGGTTTGTTTTATGAATATAATTTCAAAAAGAGGGATTGCATGAACCGAAATAAATAATTGCATTTCATCTCAGATTTTGATGAATGTACACGAAGTTACGTATATGTTACTTGGCGTCACTCCGAACCATATTAGACAAAGTAAGATTACCCAATTACAAATACTGACATTTATTTTAACCACCTACGGAGAAGGGGCTCAAGAGCGGGGTTGTCTACAAGTTAACATGTCGAGGCTGCTCTGCCTGCTATGTTAAAGTGACCACCTGACCTATGCAGTCCCTTGAATTGCAAAATTTGTTATTTGTTCCTGCTAAGTTGGAGTGACCACCTGACCTATGCAGTCCCTTGAATTGCAAAATTTGTTATTTGTTCTTGCTATGTTGGAGTGACCACCTTACATATGCAGTCCCTTGAATTGCAAAATTTGTTATTTGTTCTTGCTATGTTGGAATGACCACCTGACATATGCAGTCCCTTGAATTGCAAAATTTGTTATTAGTTCCTGCTATGTGGGAGTGACCATCTGACATATGCAGTCCCTCGAATTGCAAAATTTGTTACTTCTTCCTGCTATGTTGCAGTGACCACCTGACATATGAAGTCCCTTGAATTGCAAAATTTGTTATTTGTTCCTGCTATGTTGGAGTGACCACCTGACATATGCAGTCCCTTGAATTGCAAAATTTGTTATTTGTTCCTGCTATGTTGGAGTGACCATCTGACATATGCAGTCCCTTGAATTGCAAAATTTGTTACTTCTTCCTGCTATGTTGAGTGACCACCTGACATATGAAGTCCCTTGAATTGCAAAATTTGTTATTTGTTCCTGCTATGTTGGAGTGACCACCTGACATATGCAGTCCCTTGAATTGCAAAATTTGTTATTTGTTCTTGCTATGTTGGAATGACCACCTGAAATATGCAGTCTCTTGAATTGCAAAATTTGAAGTGCAAGAATTTTGCAGTACTTATGGCATCTTTAAGCATGGCAAAGTGAATATTAAATGTCCGAAAAATTTTAGCGATAAAGATATTTGAACCCCTTTAATCAACTTTCCCTCTAGATGACTGACCAAAACTGCTAATCATACACACATATCACTTTTAATAATGCAGCCATCGTCAAATGGGGACATCTTTGTTCTGCAGGGACTTTGAATTTGAAATATCAAAATTTATTTGTAATATTAAAATAAATTTTAATGACATTTACATAAATGAATTGTGATTATAATTTTAAATGCTGATAAAATCTAAGGTAGACATAACATGTGATAACATTTAGTCAATTTTAAGCCTTTTGTTAAAATTTTTGGAGTTTGATAACATATAAAAAGAGTGGATTTTTTAATTACTCATTCATTAATTAATCATGAACATAGTCAAGTTGCTATTATAAACATTGTGCCTTTTGATGTTACATTTCCTTGACAAGTACTAAATTTTAGGTTTATAGCCAAATTGTTAATATAAACTTCGCATCTTTACATGTCTCTATTCCGTGCTATGAAGTAAATGTTTTAGTTTTTAAGTAAAGTTTTTGACATTCATAACATATAGAAAAAGTAATTATTTAATTACTCATTAATTAATTAACATACGCAGTTAAGTTACTATTATAAACATTGTGTTTTTGAACATTTTACTAATATGACAGTTGTATGTCTTGGTGATGCACTTCCATACCAGGTTTCGTTTTGCCGGCCTTAAAAACAAAAACGTGCGTCAAAAAAGTCGGCTGAACCTACATCCACTACCTTTTACAGCATAGAACATAGATTTTAATGGGAAAACTGCCCTTGCATATATATATATATATATATGTATATATATATAATGCCTTCTTCTTTATCTTTCGGCTGCTCCCTGTTAGGGGTCGCCACAGCGGATCATACGCCTACATTTGCTGTGGTCAGCAGCATCTTCCCTTCACACTCCCATCCTTCTCATGTCCTCTTTTATAACATCCATATAGCATCTCCTTGGTCTTCCTCTCTTCCTTCCCCCCTGGCAGATTCACGTCTATCATTCTCCTCCCGATATAGTTCTCTTCCCTTCTGATCACATGCCCATACTATCTCAGTCTTGCCTCCCTTTGCTTATTGCTTAATCTCCTAACATGTGCTGTACCTCTGATGTATTCATTATTCATATTCATATAATGCCAAAGCTCAATATTTTAGCATTACGTAGGATAAGCCTTGTGCTTTCAAAACAGTTAGCAGATTTTAAAAACTTGCTCTTCAGCACCCTAAAAATTGTTGATAGTATTCGAAAGAAGAAATAAAATAGACTTGTTTACAAGTTCTTTTTAGTTACAACATGAATTGGTCACCATATTTTTTACCTCAGTATATACCATTGGACGGTAGTAGATCATTGTTTATCACCAATTGAGATTGTTTTTTTAAAAAGAAACTAGCTGAAAAACTACGTCTGTTGTCATCAATAAAATTTCTACTGTCGTCGGAACCTTTAGTTAGGTTTAAAGAGACATTTTGTTGCCCCAACTACTTTACAGCTGGACCAACTTAAATATTTCACCGTTCATCCAAACGCTACAACCATGATGTACTTAGAGTGACGTCATTTTCAAACAACCTTGAGCATATCAACAAATAGGAAAAACTACCGAATTTTTACTATATCCATACACACCATAGACGTTTGAAAAAATGATCTTGCAGAAAGTTGTGATAAGCTTATAACAAATCCAAAAAAGATTCTTCCGAAAGCTGAAACTGTTGATAGATAACAAAACAGAAAGAAGGTTCTCACAGAATTTATTCCCAAATGCGCTGCATTATCGATCTGATGAAAAAAGAAATTAATAAAAATTGTAAGGTTAAAACTTTATATAACACAAAATCTCCGAATCAGTTTAGCAATTAAACGCTTTTGAAGCTATGAGCATTTTTACAAAATTTGAAAGAAATGAGCCTGGTCGCTCAGTTTGTGATAATCTTCAAATGAACGTAACTTTTTATCTACTCAAGATATTGCAATGGAAATGTTAGTGCTACTTTCAAATATTTACTTCATTTTATTGTATCTTTTATTTAAATTAGTTCTTGATTGACTTTAAAAAAAGTTTTTTCTAAATTTTGACAAGAAAATTTAGTCTACAATTTTTAGGGTGTTGAGGAGCAATTTCTGAAACAATTCAAATTGGTGATAAACAATGATCTTCTGCAGTTGAAAGCTATATCCTGAGGTAAAAAATATGGTAGCCGATGCATGTTGTAACTAAAAAGAACATGTAAATAAGTCTATTTTATTTCTTCTTTCGAATATTATCAATTTTAGCTTTTCCAGCCTTTAGATTCATCATCAGATAATTGTCAGCAAGTTAAGTTCAACGTTTTTAGTGTTGTGCCCGCTGCAGCAGTCAGATAATAGGCAATGATAAATCCATGATTATTGTACACGACTATAATATGAGACTGAATTCTGGTATCTACAGTAAAACGCAATAAACTCACAACTAACAAACTACAAATAAAGTTATGACTGTTATACAGATGTCAGTGATGAGGGGGGGGGGGGTACAATGACATTGTAATCAATCAGATGCAACGCATGTGATAGCAATCAAAGCATGGCACAATTTACTGCATGGACACAAGAGACCTCCAACATTTAGCTCCAACTTAATTTACTGTTTAATTTCGCAGTGACTCTTAAAAGCCAGATTAAATACTACGTCATCGGTAAACTTGGTAACCGTTGCGTATTTTAGACAGCTTTTTAAATCTTTACAGTCAATAAGAAAGATTACAGGTTCCAGGATAGAACCTTGTAGAACACTGCAGTCCTCCAAGCTCACTTATATGGCAACGATTGAACAAGTAGTCTGTACACAGTTGCAAAGTAATATCTCTGACTCCACGTAAGTGCATATTTTGAGAGGTATCGAGTAACTGAATATGTGAAATGCCTTGGATAAATCCATGTATAGGACGTGGACTACGTTTTAGTTGTTAATATCGTTTGTGATATCTTCTGTCAGTTATAGGGTAGCAAGTTCCGTCAGTCTATTTTTGCAATATACAAATTGCGTTTTCGACAACAAGTTAATTTGCTCTAAGTAGTTTATTTGTTGCTCATGGACACTGGTAGTTTTTTATAATATTGACAAGATGGATATTAAGCGAAAATTTGATAAATCCTACGATCCTCGAAATTAATACATAAAGTAAATTAGTAATAAATGATAACGGACCCCACCAGCGTCCTTTACTAAACCAAGTGGAATAAGATCATGACTTGCAGACTTTTCCGTTCTATTATGGTCATTACGTTTGCTCTTGTTCCACTAAATGTAGTGTAGCTTCCACATAAGGCTCGCATGCACATTCAAAACGGGTACTAATTTGACCACATTCATCATAAATGATGTCACTACCAATGCTGTAATCTTCAGGACGTAAAGGAATAAGATTTTTCAGCAGCATGCAGAAGAGGCGTTGGTGCCTATTCAGAGAATAAATAACGTTTGATTTAGATTTAGATTTAAAAGGAGAAGTATTTGTTAAAAAATAGCAATAAGAAAAATGATCTTTAGGTTCATATCGTATCATGGGCACATGATTTCCTTTTCCTATCAAGCCACTTTTTAGGACCTGTGTAGCATATTGCACAGTGCACATATGGGGTCCATTGTTTATCTTAGTTTCCAAGTCGGCACCCAAAATAACACTTATACGCTGTTTTCAATTTTTAATTCATATTTCTTCTTTGTTCTTTGAATGTAAACTTGCCATATGTGTAGTAAAACTGGTCTGGATAGTTTAAATAATCTCGACCAGCCGTTTTCTTTTGGGTGCAACACATCTGTTCGGACACGTTGCTACCCATATGCAGTTCAATTATCAACGGAATCTTTCACTATACCAACTTTATATAATGTTTACATTTCTGACTATTTTGTTTATACATACAAACACAATGACATTTTATTCAACAGTCCATATGTCACCACTGATATACAATACCAACTGTCAGTGACTTGATAGCGTAGGGCCTACATTAACAGTTCAATACTGCACCAACTGCTTTGTGGTTTTGGAACTTGAAAATTAACTATATGCGAATATAAATATCTGTATTTTATTTAGAAAAATTTATGAGATTGATAGTACTGAAATACGTTTTAAGGTTTACTCTAAGTTGCAAGTCTGGGTTTTATTGAATATATTAAGTGTTTCTGGAATCTAAAAAGTTACACGTGCTAGAGTAACACAAACTGTCTGTCTGTCTGTCTGTCTGGGTGCCATATCCTTCTAGGACTTGGGCGATCATGATCTTCCACTTCTTTCGGTCTGTTGAATTTCTAAGCATTCTTTCCTGTTACCTCGCTTAGGGTTCTCAAGTATGTCATTTGCTGTCTCCCCCTACTCCTGTTGCTTTCTATTTTTCCTGACAATGCTAGGTTTTCGTTGCCACCTTTCCTTTGCACATGTCCCAAGAACCAAGTCTGTTGTTGTCGGATAGTCTTCATCAGTTATCGATTTGCATCTGCTTATTGTAGTACATTGCTGTTGCATTTCTTTGCTGTCCATGACATACCTAGCATGCACCTGTAGAGCCACATCTCTTTTGCTTCGAGCCTTTTCTCCATCGATTTTGAAATGGTCCAGCACTCGCTTCCATACGTTGATATTGGTATCACATAGCAAGCCAGGAGTCTTTTTCTGGTATTCAGGGACAGGGTCTTGTTCCTCAAAAGCTTGCCCATCCGTTCAAAACATGCTTTTGCCATCCCTATTCTATTTTTGATTTCTTGGTCACATCTCCCATCTTCAGTAATTGACATGCCCAAACATTTAAAGCTTGGCACCTGTTTTATTTCTTCTTGTCCAATTTTGAAGCTTATTAATGGCCTACGTTCTTCTTGCTGATCGCCATGCATTCCGTCTTTTTTACATTGATTGAGAGTCCCTTAGCCTGACTGGCTTCAACGACTGTGTCGAGAAGGGTCTGTAGTTTAGCCTCACTGTTTGCAGTTAGTATCGCATCATCAGCATAACAAAGATTATTCAAATTGTAGCCCCCCCCCCCCACGTGTCACCCAGGATGGTCCTCGAGCTCTCTCATAATATATTCGCTATAGATGTTGAAGAAATCGGGCGAGTACACACACCCTTGTCTCACACCTCTTTCTATCTTGGTGTATTCACTGATGTTGCTATCTACTCGTACCGTGCGCTTTAATGCTAGTACAGGTTCCGCAGAAGTCTGATGTATTTCCCATGTATGTCTAGTTGTTGCAAAAGTTCAAACAAGGCTTCATGGCGGACTTTATCGAAGGCCTTGGTGTAGTCGATGAAGCATACAAACAGATCTTTCTGTACTTCTATAGCTCTCTCAGTTAGCATTCTCAGGGTAAAGATTCCATTTCACGTGCCTGAATTTTCTACAAAGCCCAATTATTCTCTGCCGATCTCGGCTTGTAGAGTTTTCCGTGATCTTGCGAACAGGACGTGCAATATTATTTTGGTGATGTGGCTCACCAGACTAATTGTGAGGAAAAACTCACAGTCAATTACACCAGCTTTCTTTGGTAGAGTGATGAAGATTGATTTTCACAGGTCTTCAGGGAGCTCGCCAGAGTCGTAGATGTTTTTGATGATCTTAGTTAGAATGTCTACAACTTTCTCACCCAGTGCTGTGACCATTTCTACAACAATGTCGTCTGGGCCTCTGGCTTTGTTCTTCTTCATCTTTCTTAGTGCGGCTCTGACTTCTGATTTCATTATGACCATGCCAGTCATTTTTTTCCTGATGTCAGATTTACCGCCTCTTGTGTCTTGAAAGAGTTCTCCTATGTATTCAACTCATCTTTTAAGAATGCTCTCTTGGTCAACCAGGATGTCCACATCTTTGGAGCGTAGGCATCCACTTGATGTAAGTGAGGTCTTCCCTGTCAGTTATTTAATTTTCTCATATATGGTCGATTAGTTTTTGTGTACTTCATTTTCGATCTCTTCTGCTCCTTTATTTAACCATTGTTCTTTTGCAATGTTGCATTTCTCTTTGATGAATTTGTTGATCTTTTTGTACATCGCTGAATCATGTTTTACCACTTTTTGTCTCTCTTTCATTAGCTGAAGGATGTCCTCTGCAATCTACTTATTTTTTCTTTTACTAGTTGGTACTGGTAGGACTTCATTTGCTGTCTCTGTTAAAGCCTTCTTGAAGTTGCTCCATTCAACCCTACCTACCTCTTCCGGTAACAACTCGTATTTATTTTCCACTTTGGCAGCGTACTTGTTTCTTGTTCTTTTATTCTTCCATAGCTCTGTGTAGTCAAGCTTTGGGGTGGCATTTGTTTTATTGAGTCTCTTCAGCGACAATTTGAAAGTAGCAATGACTGGAATATGATCGCTGTTACAGTCCCCGCTTGGATAGCTCTTGGCCTGTTTAACTGAACTGAGGAATCTGTTGCTGATGGTCACGTAGCCTATTTGATTACGTGTGTTTCTGCCCGGACTTCTCCACGTCCATTTTCTGGCTGGTTTCCCACTTTTGCGTTAAAATCCCCCATGACAATTACTATTTCTTGTTATCTGCATTGATCTTTGGCTTTGTCCAGTTGTTCGTAGAACTGATCTAGATCTTCGTCTGTGTTGTCGGTGGTTGGAGCATAGCACACGATGAGTGTGAGGTTGAAAGTTGTCCTTTGAACTTTGCAAGAATTATTCTGTCTTACATAGGCCAAAAACATAGGAGGCAATGAGCAGTTTCCTTTTTCAGGAGCAAGCCAACTCCTCTATGGTGTGTGCTACCTTTAGAGTAGACGAATGTGTGGCTGTTGTCTGTACATTTTCCTGCCCCGACCCACCTTGTCTCATAGACTCCAAGGATGTCCGTATTGAGCCTGTTTGCTTCTTGCGTAATGTTTTCCAGGGCTCCTGATTGGTTCATAGTATATGTGCCTATACGGAGTTCTTTTCTATTCTTTACAGTAGCCTGCTGACGGTCCAGCTCCACCTGTAAACCATGGGTGTCTGTACCGGGCGAGGGCGCACTGTCATGTACAGTGTTCCCCTTCACGCCATTGTGAGCATTCGTGAAGTTTTGTATCATGATTGTCGAGGGATAAATCGGTTAGAGTAGTTTCCCCTTGCTTTCTCTAACTGGACGTGTTCATCTTACTTGAACTGGTACTGTCAACCACCGGCCTTGGGAACTCGTCTGCTTGCCAGTGTGTTGCCTCTGACCAGAAGTAGCCGCATAACTGCTACGAGCTCAGTGGCATCATCCATCACCCTGGCACGAGGCCCTAGCAGGATGCTGTCAGCCGTAGCCAGCTGAGCCTGGGACTACACGAGTAGGGGCAGGGTCGTCATGCCCTGAGGTGACATTCCCCCATTCCGCGCACCCACTATTTAACCCATAGATGGGACAGTTACAGGTACTACTACTCTGGGCCAGAGTAGACCTAAGAGTAATGACAATTGAGGGGTGACTCCACAACCCCCAGAACTTCAGAACTCCCGACCTGAAGCCTTGTCACCGGATGCAGTTTAATGTCATACACAGGACTCAAAACAAACTGCAAATTTGAAATCAGCACATCAGATTCCATATAGAACATCCCATCTTATTCTGAGGCCAATTTATGTGTTTTTCGGTTTTATTATATTGCACATTCCAACTTTTGGCAAACTCTTGAACAAATCTAAGTGTGGATAAATTCAGCCAATTAGGATTTTTTTTTGCTTAGAGATAAAGACTCAGCTTTCAATTGAGCGACATCAGTTACATTTTTTCCTGCATTGAAAGAAATTAATTTATTCTTTGACAGCCTGAAACGTAACTTCCACATTTTTGTCATGTTGATTGTTCCTGCTCAGTTACCTTGTGGCCAATGCCGGAGTACAGGGCAGTATTATCAGCATGCTTGTTGATGAATTGAAGCAAGCAACTAGGAAAATCATTTATATAAAGATCGAAGAGAGTTGGATCAAGAATGGAACCGCGAGGAACACCAGTGTTAATAGAATACTCACAGATTTAATTCCACTTAGTCTTCTTCTTCTTCTTCTTTTTCTTCTTTTTCTCTGACTTTCCCTTTGTCAGGAATCGTCGTGCATCCTCCCTTTTGAGCATCATCCTTCTTGAGCCCCTTTGCTACCATGCCTTCTTTGATATTGTCCTTCCATCTGTGCCTGTGCCTCCCTCATCTTCTTCGTCCTGGTATCTCCATCTGCATGTATCTCTTTCCCACATACTGTACATCTCTTCTTTCAACATACCCAAACCATCGTAGCCAAGTTTCCTGCAGCTTCTTGAAGGCTTCTGCAACGCCCAGGTTTTTTCTGGTCTCTTTATTTTTGATCTTGTCCTTCCTAGTTACGCCTTTCCCAACACAGCATTCGCATCTCCACCACACCAAATTGGTTTTTTGTCTTTTGGGGAGAGGTCACAGTTTTCTTCTCATACAATATTGCAGGTCAAATCAAGGTGTTGCACACCTTTCCCTTCAGCTTAACTAACAGATGTTTGTTTCATAAAACACCAGTCTCTTTTCTCCAGTTGTTCCAGCCAGCTTCGATAGGCTTCTTCACTTCCTTCGCGCTCCCTCTATCACTCTGAATCGTCGAGCCAAGGTACTTGAATTCCACAACTTCGTGCAAATCTTCACCAGCAATCGTTACTGAATTTCTTGTTGAATTCCATTTAGTGTGATGCGTATTTTACGAGTTGGGGGCAAAGACCGAAGGATGCCAAATGTCCTTCCACATTTATCCTTCCACGCTTTATGAAGCAAGCTAATGTGCCACACCTTATCAAATTCCCTTGAAATGTCAAGGGCTAACGCTCGTCTTTTACCAGGCTTAACCATAAACCCATAGATACGTTCCGCTATTACAGTAAGAAGGTCCCCAGTTAAGCGAGATCCGCTAAATCCGTGATGAACATCCATGCTACATGGCATGGTACATTTATAGGGATACAAACTGGCCTTAGGCTGAAATAAGTTATGGACATTTATTGGCACTTACTCTGACTTGCTTTTAAAGAGTTTCCCTTATATCAGGTGTAGAAAAGTGCGGAGTAATAACGAATAACGAATAATATTTTTATCTTTATGTAATACAAACCATTTTATATATACCCGCAAGGATATATCTGAATGTCACAAATACAATAATGACCTCCCCGAGTTACCCAGTAAATAAAATGTGCTGGTAAAATTGATACCAAACAAGGAATTCCGGATTTTTCAAGCCTACCTTGTAGATCTAATGCACTATATTGTTCTCATTACATCAATATCGTTCTATCAAGTCAATAAATAGATCAATCAATCAACCAATACACTAATTTAACAACGCCGAAAAGAGTTTTTCATTTTGTGAATCACAAGAATGCGATACGAAATAACGGTCTCATTATTCACTTACTTGTTATCCATCTAGACTTGAAACCCGATTGCCAGTTCAAAAGTCTACAAACTGGTACAAGATGTGATCATTTAACCTGTTGTCTTGATAACAGATGGTGCTCAGGATTTGTTAAGCCCGCTTTAGACGTAAAGTATGAGGATTATCCAATTTATCATAACAGACATTGAAGAGTTCAAATTCTTCTCCATTGTCAGTCTGGTACAGATTCATCTTAGATCTCATCTTTAGATTTTTATTAATTAAGACATCTGGAGGCAACTCAAAGGTGTTGATGTTATTTCGAGGCGAATTTCTTTCCAATTTGAAAAAGCAATATAAACAATTGCAACCAAACCAACTGATATTTGATTTTCTCAGTTGAAATATTTTTAGTTTTAGGGTTCATCACAAAAAGTTTAAGAACTTTTCAATACTCAGAGTTTCATGCCCTCTCAAGCAATTTTCAGTTGAAACCAAAAATTTCGCTACAAGCGCGTGCTTGAAAGATGATCAATAGAATGTCATATTAAGGTCATTAAGCGAAGAGCAAAGAAGACGAAGAAAAGTATACGAGCCAGCACAAGATAGTGCAAAGACTACTGAGGCGTGACAAAGAAAAGTATCTAAACGATCAATGCCCAAAAGTTGAGGAAAACTCCATTACAAACTCTACCAAAGACTTGTATTAAGGAGTAATGAACTTAACGAAGAAGTTTAAGGCAAGCGTTGATACTATCAAAGATAAAGAGGGCAACGTTATCTGCGATGCAGAAAAGGTACGCGGGAGATGGAAGGAGTATTGCGAAACTCTATATGCAAGGAATAACAACATACCACCCTCAAACCTAGAGATGGAAACAGAGCCAGCTCCACTACTGGAAGAAGTTAGGGAAGCAATCAAAGAACTGAAGGCAGGGAAGAGCCCGGGAGATGACGAGTTAACCGCAGAGTTAATAAAGGCATAATTTTCTATCACAAACTTTGCACCAAGATTTGAAAGGAAAAGAGATGACCTCAAGACTGGTTGAATTCGGTATTCATCCCAATCTCGAAGAAGGTAGACACTTTATAATGTCACAACAACAGGAAAATTGCGCTAATTAGCCATAGTAGCAAAATCCTACTGAAAATTATTGACAAAAGGCTGAAAACAACACTGGACCAAGAGATTGCAGAAGAACAAGCAGGTTGCCGACCAGGCAGAAGTACCAGAAACCAAATTCTCAACTTGAGGCTGGTGATAGAAAAGAACAGAGAGCGGAACAAGGATTCTTTGCTTCATAGATTACTCAAAGGCTTTTGATATGGTGGTACATGATAAATTATGGGCAGGTATGAAGAGAATCGAAACTCCGCCTGTGATATTTTCGGATAACACAGCCGGTCCTAAGCCCGGATAAAGGAGAAAGGTTGAGCGTGGGGTCAGCACCCCCACCCCGTAAAAATCACCAAAGCTACAGAAGCATCGACGAAAACAAACCAACACATTCGCCAAAGGGAAGAAGGGACTCGATCTCAGAGACACAGGACGCATCGCAGTGAAAGCCAAGAGGAAGCTGCAAGGCCGATTCCCCTTCTAACACGAAAGGTAAAAGTTAGGATAGCAACTTGGAACATCAGGACTATGTACGAAACAGGAAGATCTTTTCAGGTAGCAAGAGAAATGAAAAAGTATAACATCGGAGTATCGGGTTTGAGTGAAACAAGGTGGCTACAGACAGGACAGCTGAAACTTATATCTGGAGAGAAGATACTGTACTTCAGGGAGCTGCTGAACCGCCCTCCCCCAGAGGAACCACCAGACATTCCACCAGCAGAGAAAGAACTTTCCATCAACTTTGAAAAGCCCTCCAAAGGGGAGATCAGACAGGCCATCAATAAATTGAGGAATGGTAGAGCAGCGGGGCCAGATGCAATTCCAGCTATCAAAGCTGACATTGAGACTGCTGTGCAAATATTACACAGCCTCTTCAGCAAGATCTGGGATAAGGTGGAAGTACCAGCCGAGTGGAAGAAAGGAAACGTCATCAAGCTGCCAAAGAAGGGTAACCTCAGGGACTGTAACAATTATCGGGGTATCGTGCTCCTCTCAGTGCCGGGGAAGGCTTTCAACAGAGTCTTATTGGTGAGAATGAAAAAAGCGCTAGATACTAAACTTCGAGACCAACAAGCAGGCTATCGTGAGAATAGATCTTGTGTGACCAGATCGCTA
>RDPX01000161.1:1630545-1643049 GCA_003991215.1 Morbakka virulenta
CGCGTTCACTTTCGTGTTTGATAATCCAAAATAGTTTTCGAATGGTGGTTTAGCATTTCCAAGCAGAACGTTCCTGACAAACAGGCAAAAACTCTTTGTTTTCCACAATCCATGATGTTGATGTCAGGATTGACATGTTGACCATCTGCCACAATTTGTCGAGCACGTCTTTCGAAGGACGCGATTCGTTGAGCCTGTACGATAATTCAATTCTTCTTCTATTTTTTTCTTCTTCCTATCTTCTTATGTTTTTTATTCTTCTTTCTATTCTTCTTCTATTTTTTATTCTTCTTCCTATTCTTCTTCTATTTTTTATTCTTCTTCCTATTCTTCTTCTGTTTTTTATTCCCCTTCCTATTCTTCTTCTGTTTTTTTTGTCTACATTTATCTTATATATTTTCTGTTCACTTATTAGGTTATTTGTAAGGGTTGCCTCTCCTTAATTATCTCAACTAAAATGATTTTTACTTTGTTGTAATGGTTAAAAGAAGCTGGTAAATGCTCCAACCAATATGTAATAAATATTTTTTTTACCTTGGTATCATTTCAGGTTTAGGCCACTCTACGTCCATTTTACTGACTAAAATATTGCTGCACCTTATAGAAAAGTTAATAACTTTTTTCTATGGGTTGCTGATCAATAAAGCCACCATCTGGATTTTCTAACATTTCTAAAGTTCTCTACTTTCTTTTCTCAGAACCTCTAAAGTCCTACACCTACAAATTTACAAAAAAAACTATATTAAAATAAGACTTGATTCCTAAATTTTTCTAAATTGTGACATTATTTTTTGTATTTATTTTCCTTTCGCACTTCGTTTGGTGTAATGGTGGCTTCAAGACCTTCTAGCAGTTTTGGCTCAAATGTTGTCTTTTTTCACCAACAGTGAAGATGACCAAAAACGTTGGGCTAACAGTACTGATATTGATGGGAATCCCTTGTTCTTCCAAAACTTGCGAAATTTTTCAAGGTCAAATTATGTCTCTAAGTGTTAATGCAATGTCCAAAATGTTACGTGCAGCCACCAAACAGATGACTTAATGTCTGATCAGCATGAACTACATTGAGCACTAAGGATTTTTATTTATTTCATCTTGTTTTATTCTTAGGCAGGATGTTTTTTGAATAGGTATATACACGTTTAATAAGTTAAAAATTCTTGACTTTATGAACCCAATGAAAGCCATAGCTCAAAAAAGATTACGATGCATGATACAGTTAAGTTCCTTTATTTATTAAATATGTTTTTGATACTTTTAGCCAGATATTTTACACTGTCAGAATAACCTCTCAAACGGTAGCAGTTTTAAACACTCGTATTTAGTTTAGAAACATTGTTTTCAGCTGTCACTCAGGTGATATCGTCGTATAGTTTTTTGGTAGATTTTTTTGCCGTAATTAAGTTACCGTTGAATAAATAACAAATAAATTTTTGGTGATTCTGAACTGCTAAAATTTGATAATTATTTACATACAGTTTTGGACATACCTGTCTATCATTTAGTTTCATTTTCTTTTTCCGAAAAAACTTACATTAGCCATTCGTGTTTAATAGCTCAGCCTGGAAACACTATCTCATCAACGTATTTAAAAACATTTGGCTTTCATGCTCTTAGCATACCAGGCTGGCAACGTGTTATACCTCAATAAGATAAATGAAATACAAAAAAACAGAGAATATTATATCTGGTAGAAACGTAGTTCTTAAGCTTACTCTTTTTAAAAGATTAAAATAGGCTACTGTTCGTAGGTTTCAAGAATTTCAGGAATAGAGCGTTGTATAATGTAGGAGTTGTACTGGACGCAGTGTCTTGCTAACACCATAGATGTATATGATAATAAGGTATGGTTTAAATATTGAATATCTATTTTTAAAAAAAACAGCTATGCGGTCTATGAGCATAGCAGGGATAACATTTGTTATGCAAGGATTACAATTCTTAAAAAACCACATGTATAACCTAAAAGTCTCATTTTTGCTGATTTTCAGTAGTTTTTTTATTTAAAAAGACGGTTAAAAGCCACAGAGCATTGTCATAACATTAGAACCCATCAAATAGAAGTTTACAGCAATGCCCATTTGACCATAATCTGCTGAAATTTAAAGTCCTCAAAATACTTTAATTCTATCACGGCACAAAGAGCTAATATCTTTAAAGCTTAAACTTCTTAGGGCTAGAAATGTTAACCACAGACCAATAGAAAATATTCGGCATTGGTTGCCTTCGTTTAAAACTAATCAATTTTGTACGCAAGATCACTCAAAATTCTATCAGATGTTTATTACTGATAGAGGATTCATTTGTGTTATCAATTTTCATTGTACGCAAATATTAGATGCTAAAAAAAATGACTGTTGAAACTGCATAACATTTTGTAATTCTCCGTAATCGTTATCTCCTCCTCTAATATTAATGTATTGTTTCTACAACTTTTTGAAATTTTGAAAGAGACCAGGCAAGCATTTAAATTAAACACTTAACAAAATTGAATGCTATCTAACACTTTTTAAAAATACTGAAGTCAATAAAAATGAGAATTAAATGAGCATTTGGACCCTATTAGAAAAAAAAAAGTTTTATTTTGTTAAGGGATGACGTGAAGTACAGTGAAAAGATGCAAGAACATCGTCAAATAAATTTCATTGATGCTTGCATATCCTACTAAATTTTCCCGTAAAGTACACACTTAAAAATGGCATTTTTACATTTCTGCTTTTTAAATGACTATTTCAATAAATATCATCCTTACTGCCACAATCATCAATATAGTCTGGGTCTCTCGTTGTCCATGTAACATTTGTGGAGGCTAGACTGTTTAGTGCAAAAGGTTGCAGGAAATTTCATAAGACAGTTCTTTTTCAAACAAACATTAGCACTACCTTCCTGGTTTAACGAGATAAAAAAAGGAAGAACAGACCAAAAATGTGTGCTAATTTCAGTTATATAATATTGAAATCTTGTGATAAAATAAATAGTTAATGAAAACTGGGATTTTTTTTTCTTTCTAAAGGCTTTTCTAAGCCACTCTTTTATAGAGTTAAGTTAATTCTTAGAAGAAAGGTTGAAAGCAGTAATGGGAGATAGGTTAAATGAATAACTTATCATCCACGACGTTCATCGTTCGAACTCCAACCTTGGGCCTGAAAGTACTGCGCCCAATTCCTTTCTCCTTTATAAGTAGCATACTGTGAAATTGTAAAGGTTTTTGGAGCTAGAATTGGAAGAGGAAAAAGATCAATAAAGTTCAAAGAAAAAGATCAAGCAAGAAAAGTAAACCCTCTGTAATGAAGTGGCGTACAGCCTTGGGTGAAAGAAGGAAAAAGAATATTATTTTTTTAACATATATCTTACATGAAATATAACCTTATGTATAAATTACACTGTTGCCATAACTTGCTGTAAAATCCATAGAAATACTTATTTTTCAGTCAACTTTTCTCTTACATTCAGTATTGGTACATTAGAAGATTTGCGCGAAACTGGCCTGTACCTTAATGACCTCAGCATGTATGATGGTAGCAGACAGATGGTGCTTGCAGGAACTCAGAAACTGTCACAACTGGAACTTAGCAGAGATATGGTGAGTTACTTGGTAGCTTTTTTTCTTGTCACATTGTAAGGCCATGGCTGATCTCATTAGTTTAGGGTTTGTCCTTAAGTCAATGCGTTGTAACGAAACCTTAATGTGAAAGCAACTTTTTTCAATCCCTGCTGTATATTTAAATCCTTTTGAGGCAAATCTGACTTACTTTCTTAGAGTTAAAAGACCATCCTTGCTGTCATACTATGATTTCTTTTGTATGCAAAATTTGAACGCAATGTTAGAAGTAACCAAAGTTAATAAAAATGCGACCAAAGAATAATGACAACTAATATTGTATATTACACCTTCTTAAAGAGACATTATTATATATATATATATATATATATATACATTTATATAATATAACTCTGTGTGTGAAAAGTGAAAAAGACTAATTATTGCAATCAGTACCAAAATTTTGTCTCGTTTGGTGGTGTTCCCTCTTCACATAATGAAGAGGGGAAAATATTTGTAGTTAAAAGGAATAAGGAACAACCAACAAAGTTTGATTAAAAGAAGTAAAAATATAAACAATATATACTTTGTAGATTTTCATGGATCCCTCAGTCTACTGTTTACTATGATAAAGTATATGTGTATGTATATATGTATACCTTACCTTACAAGATCGACCTCGGTTGGATTTAATAATCTCTATATTACATTATGAGATCAGGAGTCACTGGTCCTCCTGGAATTCTATAGTTACTAACTAAGGCATGTGTACTCACCGATTGTCATAGAGAAGATCCTTTGTTTAGACACTGACGATTTAAAAACCGAAACGGCAGCTTGTCCGTGATTTCCAATCCAAACTGCTTGGCAATTTGCGTGAGTTAGATTTAGTCTGATCCCCATTCTTTGATCTCTTCGGTATGGCTGAACCAGCTAGGACTCCCAACAATATTGTTCTCTGGATTATTGGGATACACAAGCTTTCCAACCTACGACAAGGTGCAACTCATTACGAAATATGTATATTTATTTATGTATACGTTATTTTGTCGGTAAGGGCCGAGAAGCATGTTTATGAATGTGTTCCTCTTCTATTATGGAACACCTATACCCCTCGGTCTCGCTTCGTAGCAGTTTGTAACAAAGAATTCAAACTACTTGCTATATGTTAACAACAGTTTCAAAATATTTTAACAACCAATACCAGAAATACTGTATTGATTCGATTAAGTTCTCAATCTCGTATTAGGATTGTAAACGAACAACTATATGAGAAAATTTTATTTTGATATTCCTGTATCTTTCTTCAAAGGAAACATTATATGGTAAAATGCTGAGGGAAACAACTACTCGGCTAGATAAGGAAATTCACAAGAGTGAACAATTGTTATACAGTCTGATGCCTAAAGAAATTGCTGAAAGATTAAGGAAAGGAGAGACACAGATGGACACTTGCGAGGTGAGTGTAAAGGCTCTATTAATATTTCAATTGTTTTTACTTGGATCAACCAAGAAAACAGTATTTTTACTGAATGAATTTGACTGTTACGTTTATGACAGAAATTTTGACCAGTTTACAATCATCAAGTGAAAAAAACTAACTGCATTTCTTAATTTAAGGCCGAATTTGCTTTATAGTTGGATACCTCTGTATCTCTATACACTTATCACAATCAAAAATGAATATCTCACGCACACACTTTCCTCTGAAATTAATCTTACGTGTATATATTACGAAAGACAGGCACACGTTTGATATAACTACCCGAAAAGTCACAAACCTGTGTTTGAATGACTTTAGCCACTACCTGGCAGTTTTTTATGTTCTCAGCCCGGTATTGATCTCTTTTCTCCTTCTTGTGTATTTTCTACATGCCTTTTTAGCCGAAACTTCTTCCTCAATTACGTGAATTATACTGGATTCAAAACTCTCCAGGTTTTATCCACCCTGCAATAAGCCCTCTGCCTGAAGAAGGGTTTCAATGCACATTAAAAGCAGCACTGTAAAGTTTCCAAATCATGCAAGGGGTCTAGATCTGATGGCACCAACAATTATACACTGCTCCATTATTCTATTCCTAATGTTCTCATTTTTGGCATGGTCTTCCAAAGAGATTCGTGGAATTCCTGTAAGACGTCACATTTTAGACAGGCGTTATAGTTGCTCAATTGATTTGCTCAGAGTCGTAGGTTTTTCAGAGTCTTCTACAACCTAAATTTAAGCTACATGTTACTGTCAGCTTTTTCCAAATTGCTTTTCTCGTGCGCTGAAAACTTGCTGCAGTAAGCGCAACATTCTTATTTATGTTGCAAGTCATCAGAAGGCCAACATTTTATAGATTTGTAATCAATAAATTTCAATAGTTTTTTACAGTGCTTATTAACCACAAATTAAGTTACCTTGCTATGTTTTAAGCTCTTAAGTTTTTGCTTTTCATTTCTACCTTATTTTTACACAAATAAGTTACCATGTATACTTCGCAACACCAAGAAACCAATTTATCGCAAAATGAAGATATTCGTAAAATTTGATTTATCTGAAACTTGGACTTTTAAAATAGTCTATCATCTCACAAAGAATTAAGCAGTTATTTGATTTTAGATTTATGTTTTCTGTATCTTTATTTTACAAGAAATTGTGCAGTAGTAGGCCTGTAAAGAAAGCATATATCAATTTTTGAAATTTATGCTGCCCCTATAAATTCAGAAAAAATTGTCATAAATTTGAACAATGGGGCTTCTACCCTCAGAAAATGTCTTTGATATATTACATAGTCGACATGCTTAAAATAGAATATCAAAAAAGATTAAATAAACCTATGCCTGAAAGTGTGTGTTAGCCTTGCTAATGGTAAAATTCAATAAAAATAATAATTGAAAAAAGCAGACAAACAAAAACAAACGAGAGAAGTAATAATTTGTATAAATTATTAAGTAAAACCTCTAAATATAGGATTTTTAGATTTACATTATGATTTTTGCAATGATTGTGAGTTTTTTAACACTTCAGGCAATCCAACACACTTTATTTCGTTAACTATGTTAGTTCTAATACTATGGCCGTTTAGTATAAAGGGCACATTGTGAGCCCTTAACTCCAAGTACTATTCCCAAGATATAATCAGCAGTACTCCAAGAAAAGATGCACTGACTCTGGTCGTCAATTTATTGCTCTCCAATCTGCTGATTGGTCTAATGTGCAAATTCTTACAGGCATATTTATTACACAAATACAGCTTTACTATATTTAATCTTCCGGTGAAAGAGTTACAAGTTGGTGTTTTGGGGGGTGATTTAACATCATTTTCCCCAGTGACTAGGGCTCAGACGGTGCCATTCATAAGGACTTTATTTTGGCAGTGAGGAATTTTTTGTCCGGATGCCCTTCCTGACGCCAACAAATGGCTTTTTCTTTTGTGAAGTTCCAAAGTCCCCCGTTCGGGAAATCGAACCCGGAAACTCTTGGTTACGGTTCAGTTGCACATGAAGCTACGGCTCCTCTAAAGGGTTACAACTAAGACACTCAAAATTTCTCTACTCATTACTTTTATGCCATATAAACACATTTAAGCAATACAGAAATTTTTTCCTGCAAATGTTATGATATCAATGCGCCTACATACATGTTTAAACGTTACCTTATTTTTACTCAATTGAGAAATGATAAAAATGTTTAAAGATAACCCATACGTACGTCATACTGTGGGTTTTGTTCAACAAATCAAATCAAACCCAGAATACAAATTAGCTTTCCGAAAATTTTGTAACTGACTGTACTGTTTCTTATAATATAGACTTTACGGAATTGTTAACTGTGCTTTAATACAATCGAGTAGAGTATTTATGCTTTTAATAGTTCTTACATTGGACACAAAAGGAATACCAGAAAAGAGATGCAGTTCTCTTACCATTTAAATCAATCAAAATATTTGAAACGCAGAAGCGTTGTATACAATTAAAAGGCGTTATACTTGATTTTCTCTAAATCTTAAGTACACCTGCTTTTAAAAATTAGATGAAGTCATTTGGTGTTCTGCTTACTTTTCAAAATTAAATTACTAACTAACCTTCACTATTGTTCCTCTTGTCTCTTTAGGCATTTGATGACGTCACTATTTTATTTGGTTATATTGAGGGCTTTGACACTATTTGTGAAACTGCAGAACCGATGCTGGTAGTGAAATTAATTAATGAAATTTTCTCTGTTTTCGATGGGCTCACAGAAAGACACAATGTCTATAAGGTTGGTATTTAGTCATTTAAACTGAAGTACAGTACACATTGAAGTAGAAGTTATGACGACAGTACAGAACACACTGAAGTAGAAGCCATGATGAAAGTACACTACACATTGAAGTAGAAGCCATGACGAAAGTACAGTACACACTGAAGTAGAAGCCATGACGACAGTACAGTACACACTGAAGTAGAAGTTATGACGACAGTACAGTACACATTGAAGTAGAAGTTATGACGAAAGTACAGCACACACTGAAGTAGAAGCCATGACGAAAGTACAGTACACACTGAAGTAGAAGTTATGACGACAGTACAGAACACACTGAAGTAGAAGCCATGATGAAAGTACACTACACATTGAAGTAGAAGCCATGACGAAAGTACAGTACACACTGAAGTAGAAGCCATGACGACAGTACAGTACACACTGAAGTAGAAGTTATGACGACAGTACAGAACACACTGAAGTAGAAGCCATGATGAAAGTACACTACACATTGAAGTAGAAGCCATGACGAAAGTACAGTACACACTGAAGTAGAAGCCATGACGACAGTACAGTACACATTGAAGTAGAAGTTATGACGACAGTACAGAACACACTGAAGTAGAAGTCATGACGACAGTACAGAACACACTGAAGTAGAAGCCATGACGACAGTACAGTACACACTGAAGTAGAAGTCATGACGACAGTACAGTACAAACTGATGTAGAAGCCATGACCACAGTACAGCACACACTGAAGTAGAAGTCATGACGAAAGTACAGTACACACTGAAGAAAAAAACCCTACTTTCTTTAATTTAAAGAGTGCCTTCATTGTTTCTTCCTGCTGTATATGATTTGGCGATTTTTGGTTATTTTTAACTTGCTGTGACCCAGTTACAATATTTGAAGGTTATCCATCAAGTTTTCTTACTGACGTATTACAAACCTATTTTCACAGCTGGGTTTGCAGGTGGTTTACGAAGTCATTTTTGCTGGAAATCTTTTCCAATCACCCCACTGGGGCTGCACAGATGATGGTTACAAATTTTTGATACATGTGATTATTTGTATTCTGGAAGATTGAGATTTGCATAGAAACGTGTGCTGAATATCTTTTAGAAGTTACCTTTTGAAGATTAGCTAGCAATAAGGATAGCAGTTCCAGGTGCCTTTACTGGATGTACATTAAAGTTCGTCATCCAGTTTTTTAAATTTATTTTCTTGGTCTATTTTTAGTCCAATTTAGGTAATGGCCTATACGCAGGCATCGTAACAATATAACTTTGATCTCAATGTCCAGTTTAATATCTAAAATTGTCAAATTAATGTAATTTTCATGCCTTAACTTTGTATTCCTAAAGACAACATTTGAATTGATGTATTTTTATGATATTAAGAAGACCAGTAAGGTACATTTATGTCCGGATCTTAACAGTGTAAAGTGATGTGGTGCCATTCGATAAATCACGAAATAATAATTTCGCTGCAGTTGTTATCATTATGGGAGAAACAAGTATGAAACAATGCGTTTAACTGACTAAATGAGTAGAGGCAACATTTGTATTAGACACTGAATGCATCCTTGCCTATTGATACCACATAAAGAATAAGTTGTATAGATGGAGAGATTTCTTTGCTAGACAATGTTTAATCTTGAATTAGTTTTATTCATGAAATTAACTGCATTATTTATTATGCTATATCTGCCAACTAATGATTCGGCTTTATTCTGCTCTTTTTACACAGCGGAAGAAAGAAGGTATATCTTCCGAAATCCAACAAATTGAATGCTAATAGTATTTTTGAAAATGTTTATCATTTCAAAATAACCTGTAAGATGTACTCTTCTGTATCCAATAAGTTGAATGCGAATACACTTTTTTGAAAAATGTTCATCATTGTAAACTAATTTGTAAAGAATACCTTTGTGTGTCCACCAAATTGAATGCAAATATCATTTTGGGAAATATCCATCATTTCAAAATAACCTGTAACTTGGAAGTTGATGCAGCTATACAGTAGGCAAGAAATTATACGATTCTTCATGAGTCAAGTACTTTAAATGGGACAAAATTCCGTTAGTTAACAGCAGGCAGGATACAGCACACTACATTTTTGCTACCCCCCCAAAATATTGTTTTTCTGCTTGTACAAGAAAGGACAAGTTAAAAAGCTAAAAATAACAAACATGAACAACCTGTATATTATTTTTTGTGTCCTTCCAGTTCGAAACTCTCGGTGATGCAATATATATGCTTGTCAGTGGTGCACCCGTTCCGGCAAAAAGTCATGCACAAGAAATGGCCTATATGGCCCTGGATATGTTAAAAGAAGCAAAAGAAATCAAAACACCTCAAGATGGAAGGGTTTTACAACTTCGAATCGGTAGGAACTTTTAAAACTGACTTCAATAAAATATTATTTTTTAGTTTATTTTTTCTTTCTAATTTGCTTCATAATTTATTGGTTTACTTCATTTTTTATTATTTTTAAACTCGATTTTTTCCCTTCCATTTATTATTTAGAAAATTCATAATTTAATTATATGTCATTTATTACTAATGATAATATCTATACTATTATATATTGTTGTACGTTTTATCATTAATTGTCATATTATCAATACAAACTTCAGACTGATTGGAATAAGTTTAAAAAATTGCTTCAGTCATCTTTTGAGTGGAAGTCATCCAATAACCTTGTCACACTTCACCATTTGTATATTGGTGTGTACTGTCGCTTTGGCCTACCGGTGATAAAAAACCCCCACCTGTTTGTTTCAGAACGCTGGAAACATGCGGTTTTATTATTAGATTTATACTCAGAATGGTGTCACACAAAGACGTACAACTTTGGATCTCATCAGAATGACCGAAAGCAGAGAGAACTGGAGAGCCATGGTCATCGATGTCTGCGCGAACAGACATGATACCTAAAGAAGAAGACAATTTGATTCAGATGTTCGTCGATACTGGTTTGTTGGTGTCACACAGGCGCTGAAATGTGGGTGTAACCAACAAGGCAGCCGTTATATACGAGGAAAATTTTGGGTAACGTGACAATAATTTTAGGAATAGAGGACTAAAAGCCAGATATTATCTTTGGTTGCTTAAGCGTATCTACATAATAAACTTCTACGTACGAATTTGCATGCTAAATGAATATCTTTGTATCCACCAATCAATATGTAAGCAGCCTAGGTGGTGTTTCCCTAAAACAAACCAATATTATGTGTTTACCATACTCATTCTGCAGACAGTACTGTTTCGCCCTTTGTGGGCTCATCAGTGCAGCACAGAGCTTCTGAGACATAACTCTCTGGCCATATTGCCGGAGCAAACACAGCTTAAAGAGTTATTGTGGGATCCTGTCAGAGTGCTCAAACTACGCATGCGTAGTGAGCATTGCATTACGCTAACGACAGGTTCCCAAATCTCAGATAGAGTGCTCAACCAAAATTTCATAAGGGAGCGTAATATGTTTAGCATATTACATCGTATGTATCTCAAGAAAAAAGCAAAAAAGTTTGGATTTTCTGTGCCTTCTATAGTTCGATTATGACTTACAGAAAAAATAACGCAACAGTTTCACCAACAAAAAGCTTAAATTGACCAGTTCGTAACAAATTAGCCTTAAATCTTTGTTGTGAGAAGTAACGTCAAAGTCTCTTGTATAGGTCGGTAAATTCACTTACAGAAAAGCCGTTGCAACTGTGTCACCAATAAAAAGCAGAAATTGACAAGCAGGTAACCCAATAGTCTGGAATCCTTCTTATTTGCAACGGATACAAAGAAATGCAATCGTAATCGATGATTAAAGATTCCTAATCTATTTGATGTGTCAACTTAGCAAGCCAAGAAAGTGACACAAAGTAGACACGAGTTCACCGACCTCCTCGGAAAACGGACAAATTGGCCCTTGTAAGTTTAAAGAAGTTGTTTGGAGGATTTTATAGGTACATGTGCAGTATTGAATCCTAGAAACTAGGTACTTTTTAACTTTTATCTTTATCAAATATGCTTGAATTTCAAAGTGCACTGGTATAACCTTTTTGAATAACGGTATAGACTTCCAGTTATCGCTAGTTAGTGTCTATGGCTTATTTGACATTCGTTCAATAAATTTCACTTCACACAAACTTGTAGTGTATAGCAATGACAAATTCACTGTACGATTGACGTTGGTATATTATTTAACGTCTTCCAGGTATGCATTCTGGTCCTGTTGTAGCAGGTGTGATAGGGGAGAAAACACCCCAGTATTGCCTCTTTGGAAACACTGTCAACATGGCATCGAGGATGCAAAGCACTGGTCTAGTAAGTTTTCCTCTTAAATTTTTAAAGAAATGTTTCAGGAAGCAGTTTATTATTGTTTATTTATTTGTTAATAATCACCTACTGTTTCAAAACAGACACAGGTCGTTAAGGCAAAATGAAAACTAAATACAACAGGATTTTATTTTGTACCATGAGGAATAATACTGCACTTAATACTGGACACTCAAATGGATTTTCCTTAGCCTTAAAACTACGTCCGGAAACGGTAGCAAAAAAGGATACAAACTACCTCTTCCTAATAATCGTTGTTTTGTCTGATATCTTCCATACCTCCAAGTTTGTGTCTCTAATCATATTAGCAAAGGTTTTTCACCTTCTGGCTTCGTATCCTTCTGAGACTGCTGTGACTGTACAGTGCATTACTAGATGATCGATGTCTTGTGGAACTCAAGGGCA
>RDPX01000161.1:1661817-1705938 GCA_003991215.1 Morbakka virulenta
GAGGTATCCAAATTTCTAACAATTCCTAGTTGTTCCCTGGAAGCAGAAGTTACTGGTAAAAGAGTAAATCGTGAAGGTGGATATGGACTTGAAATCCCGGTTACATACCGATTTTATGGTCCGGGAAAGCTATAGAGTGGCTTAAAAGAAGGATAGACTTGGTTCAAAAGGAATTAGAGAGTAGTGTTGAAAAATGTCTGAAATAAAAAAAAAGGAACGAATGTCGTATTTTCTTGATTTTTGTACCGTCCGCTATGTAGAGGTTTTTTCCAAGCAGACCCTTCAATCGGGACCGTAAAAAAGTGTCCGTTATACAGAGGTGTCCGCAAAAAGTGTCCGCTATACAGAGGTTTTTTATAAGGATTTGACCGCATTTCATTCGGTTCCTAAAAAAATGTCCGCTGTAGAGAGGTGTCCGCTATAAAGCATGTCCGCTATAGGCAGGTTTCACTGTAATTCTAAAATAGTAACTGTCAGAAACCCATAGAAAGAAATAATGTAGACATAATTCTAAAATAGTAACTTTCAGAAACCCATAGAAAGAAATACTTCTTTGATAATTTTATCGTTGTTATCATTTAACAACACAAACCCTACATGTTTCCCATAATTTCTTGAATAAGCACCTATATAAAAACGGCCCTTCGAAGAAGGTGCTTCTTCTGGGTGATGTTTATTCAAGAGGACGCTTATTGGAGGCGACTGTTATTGGAGACGCAAGTAACAGAACACAAGTAACAGAAAAGGGAACGAGAAGAAGAATAAACAGCACAGTAAATTCTTTGAGTTAACATAAACAGGCATAAAACCCCTATGTTAGAAAAAAGGAACAAGGCGGCACTTAATTCAAAAAATACGGTATCTTTCAAAAGGAACAACTGATTGAAGAGGAATATGTATTGGGTGGAAAAATATGTTAGCTTTTTGGATTTTGGAGGAGGGGAAATTTTGGAAGATTGTTGTTAAGTGATACCATGAAGTTACACCAAATAGCCTGAACTAAGTAAATAATAGTAAAATAACATTATGTCATACGTTATGTCACGAAGTCGACAAGTACATGTAACCTGGTAAGCCCTTAGGTTAGAAAGAACTCTGACCTTCACCCCTATGTGACTTTTAAATGGTTATGTAAAAGACCTTTTCGAGCCGCACCTTTTATTTGAATGAGTGGTAGAATATAAACATGCCCCATGGTATCTTCAGGAAAAGGTTTTATGAAAAGGTATAAATAAAGGTGAAAAAGACAACAAAGAAATGGATAATCATGTACCTTTATGGATAATGTAAAATAAAACTTTTGAAAGTATGGTAACAATAAAATAGTGATCTACCCTGTTACAAATGGGTTTTTGTCCATGACACCAAATAATATCTTTCTTGAAACACCACCAATCATCATCATCATCATCATCACCACCATCTTGCGCCCTCAGCCGAGGTAGAATTCACTACACCTTTCCAGTATACCCTATCGGTCATAGCTGTTAAAAGGTCTTCCTTAGCGATGGCGGTGTCAATGCATATGATGTCTGGAAAGGTGAACTTCCGAGGCCGCATGAGTGACAGGTGCCTCCATAAGAGGAACGACGACACAAGTTCATCTGAGGTATGTGCACAGTATCCAGCAAACTGGAAGCGTCTCCTTTCGATTAAGATTGATATCCTAGGTAGGTCACCGTATATGATTTCAAGAGTTGGATGTTTTTTATATGAAAGATTTAATACTCTTCTGAGGAGACGGGTATAGCATCCATCTAGGCGGTGGTGTTGTTCAGCGCAAAAAGTCACCACAAAAAATATCGATCATTTCTTACCTCCTTGCAAGGTAAAGGTACACCTTGTAATAACGTTTCTTGGTATTGATTTTCCTTAAACTATTGATGCATTATGGAATCTATTAAAGTCTTCGTGGATACTTAAGATAATAAATGTAATTTTGGAAAAAACTATGCAGCTGAATTTTCTTTAAAGGGTGAAGATTTCTTGGCAAATAATATCCTAATTTCTTTTAGCTTTTGTGTCTCTTAATCCAGGTTCAGTAAGTATGGTCAAGTAATAGCAGCTGCTAGAAAATTGTTAAATAAAACCAAGCCAAAGTTATAATCACTATAGGAAAATGTAAAATTTGATGATCTGGACATAAATAACATAGCGAAAGAAATATTTTTTGAATTAGAATTGTCTTGCTCAATTTCTCCCTCTTGTTTGGTTTTTTTCCTGTGCTGGTGAATTATAAACTTTCCTGGGTGGCTTTTCGTTTAATCTAATGAGTATTTTGATGTATGGGAGAGGGTACCGTTGGGTACAGTGATTAAAAAATTGAATAATAGTTTCAGGTACACAAGCAACTATTAATTAGACGATGCTTTTCTTTTCCAATGCTAAGGGAATAAAATGGTAATGGAATAAGCTAAATTTTTGCTGAGACAATTTCTTGTAATTGTTCTCCCTTGGAAAAAAATAAAAGATATATTCGTTGAAGCAAAATTTATAATTATTACATACCAGATCAGAAAATACAATTGTTGTGAATACCAATTTTCACCTCTTCTGTAGCGAAAAACATTTGAACAAACTAACTTTTCTGATTTTTTAAATTCCATTAAGGAATTAGGTTTAGGGAAAAACAAATGAGGACCTTGCACCCCAGAGCAATGTCTACACGTTTTTTAAAGTAAGTAAAAACACCTGCAAAAAATATCTTTCTTCTTCAAATTTAGTGCTCCAGCTGGAGGAGAAGAGACTGATAATAGTTCTAGAAATACAGTAGTGATTTTACATAATAAGTTAAATAGAATCAGTACTTACTTTATGGGATATTTAGATGGCGTATTTTCTAAATGTGATCAAACAGAAGTATGTACATAAAAGCAATTTTCTTGTGCTCTGTATCATCACCTTTTAAACAAATTATTTAATGTGACTTTATTGTGCTTGTGTAGAAAAGAAGTTGGATGTTTATGTGAAATAATTTGGCAACATTGGAAACCATGCTTTCTTTTGTCAAATTCTCAAAATTTAGATTTGGGACACCAGTCGATTGATTACATAGTAAATGTCTTTACTGTTATGATCATAATCATCATCAACTTCAAATTTGGATGTCCTTTGCAAATTATAGAAGGCCACCATTAAGAATGGCAAAGTTGCAACAACTTGCTCAAGGTGTTTGTGGTTGACGTGTGTGTGTGTGTGTGTGTGTGTGTGTGTGTGTGTGTGTGTGTGTGTGTAAGCTGCTGGAATCAAAAAAAAAATCTCCAAACCGATGACGAACCAGATTCGAAATGACATGAACGACGACATCGATTTCTTTCATGGTACAAAAGAATAGCTTGAAACAAAGGCTTTTCGTTATCAACCAGTGAGGAAAACCTGGCTAGTCAGTATCCAGGCATTACCACGTGGAGGTTGCCTTCTTGGACGCCCTTTTGTGGTTGACGTAAAACTAAGATCTTTTCTCTTCTTAATGTAAAGTCTTGTAATCCAAGCCAGCTTTTGCTACCCTGTGCTGGCAAAAGCTCTATGGAGATGAAAGGTCCAGGTAATTGGTGTGGAGAGGTCAGTGGGCGTGCCTGATACGTTATATTTTGATGACAGAGGATTCTAATGAAATCTGATTAGAGGTGCGGTGTTTTAATAGTAAGATATAGGAAAACATTGTTCACTTTGTATGTGCTCAACAAAACCTGTTATATCAAACGTAGTACTATTGTATGATACAAAGAAACATGAGTGTTGAATACGTTTTCATTAAATACTGAACTTTTGGCGATAATCAATTGCTGTGGTATTCTACAGAGTGCATATGGAAGCCTTTGTCTTCAGTATGGTGAAAGCTCGTGTCTAGTCTACTTTTTGATTTCCCGTTTAAACAAAACCACCTGTTAAATAGTGTGATGCCGGGATGTTTCTTTAATTTATTGAGTTTTGGTATGCAATTAATCTGGGTTTTGTAAACCAAGCATTCGTTGTTGATTTAAAATCTACTACGGGTTCCTGTTGCTGACAGAAAATCACAGAATCCCCATGCAATATGAATGAACTCATACTACTGCCAAGAACTCGAAAGAGAATTGTAAGATTGTAACTTGGTTGGTGTGTTTTCAGGTTTCATCCTTGATAAGCATGTGTAATGGTGATACACAATTCGTGAGATATAGATAGCACTCGCAGAAGAGAGGGAATAAAAAGATGTACAACAAGATAGAAAGACAAACTGATAAACATGGTCTGTGGAATAAAATCAATAATATTAAGAGATTAAACTGGAGTTTAGGGTTGTTATTAGCCAGCAGTAATGAAAAAGCTAAGTTTGATGAAGAAGTTTATCATATTGATCAAATTCATCTCACAGATTTCAAACCAACCTAAGCGAGTTATCCAATTGTATAAATTGAATTAATTAACACTCCAAAGACTCTTGTATCCTTAGAAATTTCTGAGCTTAGTAGAAATTTGATGACATCCGAATCCCTTTTTTTTATTCTTATTCTTGTATTCTCTTTGCCAAAATCATCGTGTTCTCAAGCATTCAAATATGTTTTCGTTCGTAGTCAATTGATAGATAGAGAAACAATTTTAGTGAATGGCCTGGGGTTTTTGTGTGTGTTGAACCTGGTGACTTCAGGAAAATTATAGTAGGCAGAGGTAATCCTTGCTATACTGTTTTAAATAAAAGCACAAAGCAATATCCCTTTTCTTTATGATCTCCTAGATAACATAAGAAGGATCCTTCTGACCATCTCCTTTACATAAAAGTTTATTCTGATTTAGCCATTTACTGTCAAACTAATATTTGGTTCAGTAATAAGATAAACTTACAAATAGGAAATTTTGTTTCATTCAATTCAGCAATGACTATATTATGAAGTTTATATTGCTTTAAAATTTTGTGATGTTAAGTCTTATTGAAATAGCTTAAGTTTACAAAACTCATAAAGGTGGAGAACATTATGATGTTTTTTAATGAATAATATTCAGTTTAGCTTCCAACTATTTCATAAACTTTTGACTATTTGCGTACAAGCTTTTGTAATATTTGTAGTGTATATTGTTTCTCCCACTTAAATCCTGACTGCAATCAATCTACTCAGAAACCTTTTTTTTTCTGCTAAAAAAATTGATTTAGGTATGACTCAAACTTACAAACAGAAATTTTTACTCCATTCACTTCAACACTAATTATGAAGCTACCACTGTTATCACAATTTGAAATCACCCTACTTATTAAAGTATATTTTAAAGTACAAAAGTTCTTTTAAACGACCGAGAAACCTGAAAACAATTTATTTTTTGAAATAAAATATTCGCAGTTAGATTTATTTGTGTATTATAAACCTTAGAACAATGATTTAAAAGGTATATTTGCCAAATCATTCTACTACTAATCCTGTAGTGCTGATTGGTCAGTTAAGTCCACGTGGCTAGAAAAGTCTTAGGCACTCGGCTTAGTGTTCATATACTTTCTCCCGCATCTTTCCTTCGATGGCCTCGATATGTGAGATAAAATTGACATAAAATTTGGTGCAGATACTGAATATCCCAAGAAGGAGAACAGAAGAGAGCAGAAGAGAACAGAAGAGAAAAGAAGAGAGTAGAAAAGAAAAGAAGAGAACAGAAGAGAAAAGAAGAGAACAGGAGAGAACAGAAGAGAAAAGAAGAAAACAGAAGAGGACAGAAGAGGACAGAAGAGGACAGAAGAGGACAGAAGAGAACAGAAGAAAACAGAACGGAACAGGAGAGAATAGAAGAGAATAGGAAAGAATGGTAGAAGATAAGAGAGAATAGGAGAGAATAGGAGAGAATAGGAGAGAATAGGAGAGAATAGGAGAGAATAGNAAGTATATTTTAAAGTACAAAAGTTCTTTTAAACGACCGAGAAACCTGAAAACAATTTATTTTTTGAAATAAAATATTCGCAGTTAGATTTATTTGTGTATTATAAACCTTAGAACAATGATTTAAAAGGTATATTTGCCAAATCATTCTACTACTAATCCTGTAGTGCTGATTGGTCAGTTAAGTCCACGTGGCTAGAAAAGTCTTAGGCACTCGGCTTAGTGTTCATATACTTTCTCCCGCATCTTTCCTTCGATGGCCTCGATATGTGAGATAAAATTGACATAAAATTTGGTGCAGATACTGAATATCCCAAGAAGGAGAACAGAAGAGAGCAGAAGAGAACAGAAGAGAAAAGAAGAGAGTAGAAAAGAAAAGAAGAGAACAGAAGAGAAAAGAAGAGAACAGGAGAGAACAGAAGAGAAAAGAAGAAAACAGAAGAGGACAGAAGAGGACAGAAGAGGACAGAAGAGGACAGAAGAGAACAGAAGAAAACAGAACGGAACAGGAGAGAATAGAAGAGAATAGGAAAGAATGGTAGAAGATAAGAGAGAATAGGAGAGAATAGGAGAGAATAGGAGAGAATAGGAGAGAATAGGAGAGAATAGGAGAGAATAGGAGAGAATAGGAGAGAATAGGAGAGAATAGGAGAGAATAGAAGAGAAGAGGAGAGAAGAGGAGAGAAGAGGAGAGAAGAGGAGAGAAGAGGAGAGAAGAGGAGGGAAGAGGAGAGAATAGTTCACCAGAGGCATATCCTATGATTATTTGTGTCCGTTCATAAAATAAGCAGTGGTTTTATTGTGAAAAATGTGTACTTTTTTGAGATCGAAGAGCACTAGAAGCTGTCAGCACGGGAGGTTTAACTCTTTGAAATTATGGAGTTCAACAAGGGGAGGTTTCATGTCCTTAAGGAAGTGCTGGAAAGACAGTTCGCAGATAGAAATCAAAAGGACGTTGGAAGCTAAAGAGAAACCAAGAATAAAACTTCAACAACTGTTAATAATGAGCATTGATCATTTTGTATTCCTAACTATAAATACTGGCAATATTTATTGATTGTAACATCACATAAAATGCAACAGCGTGCGTGTGGGGAAAACCCAACTCAATCACACCAGAGATAAAATCACAACTTTGTTGTTGCCGTTTCATGTTACCTGAAAAAGAAGATTGGTACTTAAACTAAAAACAGTGATTGGCTAATCTATACAATAATTACTCTGATTGGCTTGAATGCCCGAAATCCAACATGGTCGTTCAAAAAGGTTAACAAAGAAGCTAGAATAAACACAAAACTAAAATACAGGAAGATAAGTACACAAAATAAGAAAGTTGATTGATCACGTTACGTTAGTTTTACTACCTTAACACACGGTGAGTACTTCTTACGTTCTTATAAACATTTGTCACGAAATTATCAAGAGAAAAGACTAATTTAATACCGATAACAAAACCCAAGCCATGACGTATGAAATGTAAACCATAAACACCCTTATTCAACTATTTATGTCTGTTACTATTAGTATTTTTATATAACATAATATTTATTGATAAAAAAGAATGGTTTTTAGTTATATGCTAGGAATTCCTTCTGATTCAAGTGGTTCCACCAGGGGGGGACTTCTCTATGGAACGAAGAAGCAAGAGAGAATAGAACCACAACAGGATCCAGATTCGATGAATGTTTTACTTTAATAAACTTTCAAATATTGATCTGTGCTTTGAAAACCCAACATATTGTTCTACTAGAAGTTGTTTTTTGACCAATACTTATCAGAAGCGGTTTCATTTTACAACTCTTACTCGAGTAGGTCAACAGAAGACCTGAAACCGTTATCGAGAGTTGCAGGGATAAAAATGGAAGAAGGATGTTTTTTCATTAAGGGCTAAAAATGGACATTTTTTCCCTCCCAAGCACTTCAGTCAATTTGTAATTTTAAGAAGAAAACATTAAGTGTGTTAGAGGATATTATAAGTCATTTGTATGATAATCATTCATTGGATTAATTTATAGATATCTCGACAAAACTATACCTTTAGAGCAGGATTTCTTTTCTTAGATATACCTCTGTATTCAGACTCCTTCATATTCAGGACATTGGGAAAAGATCAGGTTAGATCAATGACTAATAATTTCTAAATAAATCGTGTTTTATTGTTAACACTACATTCAGCCTTAGTTACTGTTGCTATTCGACTACTAGTGTTACCCCTGAAAACCACAGACTGTAACAATATACATCTTTTCACGAAGATGTCTAAAAAAGAGCCCAGCAAATGATTCTTACCTGTGTTAGTGGTAACTTATAAACAGCAGTCAATATATTTATGTGATGAACCCTAAACTCAACTAAAGGTCATCAAGCAGTTATCAAATGCTACAGATGGAGACATAATGGCATCTCTGTGTCTTTTTCATTCAAAAGCTGTCTAGCATCTCCAAGCTGTATGCATACCTAGCAGCTTCCCCAATTCCATCAGAAATATTTCTCCAGACCCGCCTCGTTAAAGTTTTGAAAACTCGAAAATTTAAAAATTTGAAAATCACTGCCGTCGAGTTGACATGTTTTCATAAAAGCAATTCCGAGTCGCCACGAGAAAATAAAAAAACCTGTTACAAAAAATTCATCTCGAGATGAAAGGTAGAGTTTCTTATCAGCTAGATGTTCCTACAAAACAAAGCAAAAGGTAATATGTAAGAATAGCGATGGATGACCTCAACGCAAACACTGATTCAAATACGAAGAAAATAGCAAAACGTTAGATTTGAAACCTGGATTATTCTTTATTCTTTCTACTTTTAGTTTAAAAGCATTAGAACTTTTTTTTAACAAATCACTTTATATATTTGTTTATTGTCATAACGACTGTGGCCGGATACAGGTCCATTCTAGCACGCCTCTTCTGGAGGTACCTTTGTACCCTACCTGCTTTTAGATTTCACTTCGAGTTCAATTTTTCAACTCATCCAACAACCCAATCCTTTTTCATCCTCATTGTCTTTTCTTGTCGATTTTACCTTCCATCAGGTCCTTACGAAGTCAATTTCCTCTAATAATATCTCCATTATACACTTTCTTTTCTCTTTTAACTTTGTGATTAAAATACAAAGAAAATAGCAAAACGTTAGATTTGAAACCTGGATTATTCTTTATTCTTTCTACTTTTAGTTTTACAGCATTAGAACTTTTTTTTAACAAATCACTTTATATATTTGTTTATTGTCATAACGACTGTGGCCGGATACAGGTCCATTCTGGCACGCCTCTTCTGGAGGTACCTTTGTACCCTACCTGCTTTTAGATTTCACTTCGAGTTCAATTTTTCAACTCATCCAACAACCCAATCCTTTTTCATCCTCATTGTCTTTTCTTGTCGATTTTACCTTCCATCAGGTCCTTACGAAGTCAATTTCCTCTAATAATATCTCCATTATACACTTTCTTTTCTCTTTTAACTTTGTGATTAAAATACAAAGAAAATAGCAAAACGTTAGATTTGAAACCTGGATTATTCTTTATTCTTTCTACTTTTAGTTTTAAAGCATTAGAACTTTTTTTTAACAAATCACTTTATATATTTGTTTATTGTCATAACGACTGTGGCCGGATACAGGTCCATTCTGGCACGCCTCTTCTGGAGGTACCTTTGTACCCTACCTGCTTTTAGATTTCACTTCGAGTTCAATTTTTCAACTCATCCAACAACCCAATCCTTTTTCATCCTCATTGTCTTTTCTTGTCGATTTTACCTTCCATCAGGTCCTTACGAAGTCAATTTCCTCTAATAATATCTCCATTATACACTTTCTTTTCTCTTTTAACTTTGTGATTAAAATACAAAGAAAATAGCAAAACGTTAGATTTGAAACCTGGATTATTCTTTATTCTTTCTACTTTTAGTTTTAAAGCATTAGAACTTTTTTTTAACAAATCACTTTATATATTTGTTTATTGTCATAACGACTGTGGCCGGATACAGGTCCATTCTGGCACGCCTCTTCTGGAGGTACCTTTGTACCCTACCTGCTTTTAGATTTCACTTCGAGTTCAATTTTTCAACTCATCCAACAACCCAATCCTTTTTCATCCTCATTGTCTTTTCTTGTCGATTTTACCTTCCATCAGGTCCTTACGAAGTCAATTTCCTCTAATAATATCTCCATTATACACTTTCTTTTCTCTTTTAACTTTGTGATTAAAATACAAAGAAAATAGCAAAACGTTAGATTTGAAACCTGGATTATTCTTTATTCTTTCTACTTTTAGTTTTAAAGCATTAGAACTTTTTTTTAACAAATCACTTTATATATTTGTTTATTGTCATAACGACTGTGGCCGGATACAGGTCCATTCTGGCACGCCTCTTCTGGAGGTACCTTTGTACCCTACCTGCTTTTAGATTTCACTTCGAGTTCAATTTTTCAACTCATCCAACAACCCAATCCTTTTTCATCCTCATTGTCTTTTCTTGTCGATTTTACCTTCCATCAGGTCCTTACGAAGTCAATTTCCTCTAATAATATCTCCATTATACACTTTCTTTTCTCTTTTAACTTTGTGATTAAAATACAAAGAAAATAGCAAAACGTTAGATTTGAAACCTGGATTATTCTTTATTCTTTCTACTTTTAGTTTTAAAGCATTAGAACTTTTTTTTAACAAATCACTTTATATATTTGTTTATTGTCATAACGACTGTGGCCGGATACAGGTCCATTCTGGCACGCCTCTTCTGGAGGTACCTTTGTACCCTACCTGCTTTTAGATTTCACTTCGAGTTCAATTTTTCAACTCATCCAACAACCCAATCCTTTTTCATCCTCATTGTCTTTTCTTGTCGATTTTACCTTCCATCAGGTCCTTACGAAGTCAATTTCCTCTAATAATATCTCCATTATACACTTTCTTTTCTCTTTTAACTTTGTGATTAAAATACAAAGAAAATAGCAAAACGTTAGATTTGAAACCTGGATTATTCTTTATTCTTTCTACTTTTAGTTTTAAAGCATTAGAACTTTTTTTTAACAAATCACTTTATATATTTGTTTATTGTCATAACGACTGTGGCCGGATACAGGTCCATTCTGGCACGCCTCTTCTGGAGGTACCTTTGTACCCTACCTGCTTTTAGATTTCACTTCGAGTTCAATTTTTCAACTCATCCAACAACCCAATCCTTTTTCATCCTCATTGTCTTTTCTTGTCGATTTTACCTTCCATCAGGTCCTTACGAAGTCAATTTCCTCTAATAATATCTCCATTATACACTTTCTTTTCTCTTTTAACTTTGTGATTAAAATACAAAGAAAATAGCAAAACGTTAGATTTGAAACCTGGATTATTCTTTATTCTTTCTACTTTTAGTTTTAAAGCATTAGAACTTTTTTTTAACAAATCACTTTATATATTTGTTTATTGTCATAACGACTGTGGCCGGATACAGGTCCATTCTGGCACGCCTCTTCTGGAGGTACCTTTGTACCCTACCTGCTTTTAGATTTCACTTCGAGTTCAATTTTTCAACTCATCCAACAACCCAATCCTTTTTCATCCTCATTGTCTTTTCTTGTCGATTTTACCTTCCATCAGGTCCTTACGAAGTCAATTTCCTCTAATAATATCTCCATTATACACTTTCTTTTCTCTTTTAACTTTGTGATTAAAATACAAAGAAAATAGCAAAACGTTAGATTTGAAACCTGGATTATTCTTTATTCTTTCTACTTTTAGTTTAAAAGCATTAGAACTTTTTTTTAACAAATCACTTTATATATTTGTTTATTGTCATAACGACTGTGGCCGGATACAGGTCCATTCTGGCACGCCTCTTCTGGAGGTACCTTTGTACCCTACCTGCTTTTAGATTTCACTTCGAGTTCAATTTTTCAACTCATCCAACAACTCAATCCTTTTTCATCCTCATTGTCTTTTCTTGTCGATTTTACCTTCCATCAGGTCCTTACGAAGTCAATTTCCTCTAATAATATCTCCATTATACACTTTCTCTTCTCTTTTAACTTTGTCAATTATGCATCTCCTCTCCTTTACAAATTCCAGTACTTCCTCGTTGTTTTTTCCTTCAGGTCCGACTCACTTTTTCCATTCTGTGCCTAATTCTCATTTCAAATGCCCCTATCTTCTCATGTTTTCTATACCCAGTGCCAATGTTTTTGCTCCTTACAAGGCTACACTTCTTAACCATTGGTTTCATTTTATTTTTTTGTACTCGAATAAATACTTCCTGATATTAAATCTTTTCTCTTGTTGAAAGCCGCTACATTTGTCATAGCAATTTGAGGTCTTAATTTGGCATCACATTTGCTATCTTTTGGAATCCAAGGCCCCGCGTATCTGTATTTTGTCACTTGTTCTAGCCTTTTGACTTTCACACAGATGTTGAAAAAGCTACCCCCTCCCCCCATCCTCCCTGCTTGCTATTTTCATCACCTTAGTCTACTTTTCGTTAATCTTTCTCTTAAACGCCAGTGCTTTTTTGCTTAATCTACCCATCACTTATTGAAATCCAATGTATGTCCTATTGGCTTGGTCATCTACAAATTGTACCTCTCTTATGAGCTCTCCATCTACCACCACAACTTCTCCAGACCCTTCCATAACATCCATCATCATTATCTTTATATTTATAGATGAAAATCATAAGTAGAGAGAAGCATCCTTGACATTCTCCTCCCCTCCTTTCTGCTACAACTATCTATTTCCTTATCTCCGTATCACTCTAATGTTTTTAAGGCTAGTTTAAAAGCATTAGAACTTTTTTTTAACAAATCACTTTATATATTTGTTTATTGTCATAACGACTGTGGCCGGATACAGGTCCATTCTGGCACGCCTCTTCTGGAGGTACCTTTGTACCCTACCTGCTTTTAGATTTCACTTCGAGTTCAATTTTTCAACTCATCCAACAACCCAATCCTTTTTCATCCTCATTGTCTTTTCTTGTCGATTTTACCTTCCATCAGGTCCTTACGAAGTCAATTTCCTCTAATAATATCTCCATTATACACTTTCTTTTCTCTTTTAACTTTGTGATTAAAATACAAAGAAAATAGCAAAACGTTAGATTTGAAACCTGGATTATTCTTTATTCTTTCTACTTTTAGTTTAAAAGCATTAGAACTTTTTTTTAACAAATCACTTTATATATTTGTTTATTGTCATAACGACTGTGGCCGGATACAGGTCCATTCTGGCACGCCTCTTCTGGAGGTACCTTTGTACCCTACCTGCTTTTAGATTTCACTTCGAGTTCAATTTTTCAACTCATCCAACAACTCAATCCTTTTTCATCCTCATTGTCTTTTCTTGTCGATTTTACCTTCCATCAGGTCCTTACGAAGTCAATTTCCTCTAATAATATCTCCATTATACACTTTCTCTTCTCTTTTAACTTTGTCAATTATGCATCTCCTCTCCTTTACAAATTCCAGTACTTTCTCGTTGTTTTTTTCTTCAGGTCAGACTCACTTTTTTATTCTGTGCCTAATTCTCAGTTCAAATGCCCCTATCTTCTCATGTTTTCTATACCCAGTGCCAATGTTTTTGCTCCTTACAAGGCTACACTTCTTAACCATTGGTTTCATTTTATTTTTTTGTACTCGAATAAATACTTCCTGATATTTAATCTTTTCTCTTGTTGAAAGCCGCTACATTTGTCATAGCAATTTGAGGTCTTAATTTGGCATCACATTTGCTATCTTTTGGAATCCAAGGCCCCGCGTATCTGTATTTTGTCACTTGTTCTAGCCTTTTGACTTTCACACAGATGTTGAAAAAGCTACCCATCCTCCCTGCTTGCTATTTTCATCACCTTAGTCTTCTTTTCGTTAATCTTTCTCTTAAACGCCAGTGCTTTTTTGCTTAATCTACCCATCACTTATTGAAATCCAATGTATGTCCTATTGGCTTGGTCATCTACAAATTGTACCTCTCTTATGAGCTCTCCATCTACCACCACAACTTCTCCAGACCCGTCCATAACATCCATCATCATTATCTTTATATTTATAGATGAAAATCATAAGTAGAGAGAAGCATCCTTGACATTCTCCTCCCCTCCTTCCTGCTACAACTATCTATTTCCTTATCTCCGTATCACTCTAATGTCTTTAAGGCTATCCTTCTTCTGCTTTCTAAAACCTCTTTCTAAAGCGTTTTGAGAATCTGCAAAACATGCATATAATTCTTTGTCACTTAACGTATGCATCACTCGCATAGCTTCTTTAGTATCTCATCCTTTCCGAAACCCAAGCTATGTCTTTTCAATGAAACCTCTTGGTCTTTCTAACCAATCCCAGTGCAATTATTCTGAGTAAGGTTTTGGATGCATGAGCTATCAAACCTATTGTTCTGTAATCCACACAAGCTTAGTGTTTACTTCTTTCTGTAGATGTATTAGGTGTCTCTGTCCCATTCTCGCTAAAATTATTTCAAAGCTTTTCAATTATTCTGTCAATTCAAATAGTTTTTCCATGTTATTATGTATAAATTGTAGATTAATCTACTGACTTTCTTACTCATCCCTTTAATGTCGGTTGTTCTCGGTTTCTTGGGTTGGGTTGGCGATGACATTCCTCCAGCAAATTGTAGATTAATCTCACTTGCTAAAAAAATCAGGTCCATTTCCATTACTGTTTACGCTTTTTCAATTTCTATTGTCTATCCCCTTGGTTACCCCTTGTCATATTATGCCCCAGTATACTCTTTCCATTGTCCCTTGACTTTATCCTTCTCAGTGAGCAAGTTTCCATTTCGATCTTTTATCACTTTGGCGTTTCCTTTAGCTTTCTTCGTTCCAAATATTTGCTTAATTTTGGCCCGACTTTCGGATTTTTACAGTCTTTCCAGATCTCTATAATGGCTGTTCCACCAAATTTCTTGAGCTTTTTCTTTCTCTTTTGTCAATTCGTTATCGCAAGTCCGATATTCACTGTGTCATTTATCAGTAGCCTGATCAAATTTCTCTGTTTACTCCTTTCAAACATTATTTTAATTACTTTTTCTGTGAAGCACGGATTTCTGGCTTGTACCAATTTTGGTAACCTTTTCACTCTCCAGAACACCTTTCCTTTGGCCATTTTCCTTTTATCTTATGTTCCTTCATTCGTTATTTCTTGGATATATTTCTGAGCACTCTCTTGAAATTCCCCAGTGTTGCATTGTATTATACTCAATTTCCATGTCATGATTTCCTTTCTTCAATAAATACACTTATACATTCCTTTTTGTAATTGTAAGGTTGTAATCGGTTCATGCGTCACCATCCAGATAATTAACCTCCCTCTTTACACACTTGTACCTTTGTGGCAACAGTGTTTAATCGAAATTGTATCGTCCAGTTTGTCCAAATATTTTCCCATGAGTACCGGAACCTTTTCCTATGACTGAACTGAACAAGGTATTAGTGAATACCATATTTGTTTGTTTACATAATTCTATCCATTTTTCTCCTTTTTTCTCCTAATCTGCATTCCTTATCCCAAGTCCATACGCGCCAACTTCTTTTTTTTCTTTTCCTTCTCTTGCAGCAATCCACCATCACATAAACAGCAGATTATTGTTTACTTTCTTTGCATCAACTACGTTTTCAATTTGCTTGTTAACCTCTTCAATTCTATCACCTTTCTGATTTTTTGTTCATCAACATCAGAGGTCATATTTGGTTCTCCAAATACAACTGGATTTGTAAGAAATTCTGCAGCCCAAATTTTATGAAAGTGGTCGTTCTGGTCCACCAAAGTGTTCTTTTCGATGCTTGACAATTCTCTACTTTAACTTCAGACAGCTGTTTTGAATGGCATGTTCCAGCTTTCAAACCCTGTGTCTTTTCTTAGGCAGATCTCCTGACGACATCCACGTGCATGTCATCGCCAACTATTCCCCTTTTCTCTCATTTGGAGAGTCATTGGGAGTTCACAATTGACACAAGGGCAACTGTTGTGCAAAAAAATGCCCCTTCAATGTGAAAAATAACCCTTGAACCTTTGTCGTGAACGAGATCAGTCAGCTCTAAAAGGTTTATTTTTTAACGAAGCTCAAGCAAACAAATTTTTTTGTAAGTCAAATCATACCAGTTGATTTAAAGGGGAAAAGAACAAGTCGCTTCATTTCGTTTCTTTTTTTTTCTGTCTGCTGTTTATTTAGGATATAATTTCTGAAAGCAATGGCGAGGGGAAAATAGGAAAATATCAAAATGCATCTGGGTCCATCTACATTTATAAAATTCAAAGTATGTGTGTGTGTTTTTATCTGCGTGGTCCGTAACGAATAATAGACAATACAACATAGAGAGCTCAAATTTGATTTCAGAGTACTTTGCACCCATGCGCTGGGCACATGCTATGTTATTTTGTGATATGCCTGTCGCGGCAGCAGGGCAAAAATGAGGGTCATTTGTACCCATTTATCAAGGTGTCAAACTTAAAATTAAAAAAAAATCAACAGGACAATGGAGAAAGTTCAATTTTGCCCTAGCAATCTTGTGCTAAATAAGGACTTTGTTATGTTTTCATATTACCCTCAAACAATCTAAAACGTGGATCACGTGGGTCCATTTTCAAAGATAAAGACAAACAATAAAAATATGAAATCGACCAGGCAACGTAAGAAGCTTAATTTTGGTGTCAGACTCTTTAACAATTCTGCTCTCAACATAAGCTGTGCTATTTTGTAATATGACCGCTGGGGGTCATTTCAGCCTTAAACGGGGTCATATTAAGTGCAATAGTGCCCGAGTGCTTAAATCATCAGGTTACCATCCAAGAGGTTTACCTTTTAAACCGCGGTCACTTCCCTGGAAGTACTGCACTCACTTTGTTTCTCCGTTTTAAGTGACACACTACTAAGTATGTACGTTTTTCGTAGACAAAACTGGGAGAGGGAAGAAATCAATAAATAAAAAAATATTTAAAGCTACCAAGGAAAAAAGAGCAACAAAAATATAACCCCCTTTCCTACAGTTAAAAATTGACTTTAACTTTCCAGCGTAGTTAGCACAAATTAGGTGTCAAGGTAATCTGCAAGCCTATGTTGAACAGGGGCTATGTCGTTTTGGCCAAGATCACTTAAGTGGCCATTGGGGCTAAAAAGTATTTATTGTGGGCCGCTTATGAAGATAGACCTTTCGTTTAAAATTGAATGTAACCAAAGTCATTCAGCCACACCAAAAGTATGAAGGCTAATGAACTCGGATATTGATTCGGATTTCACGTATTTATCGTGAGAGTAATGATTCAATGCCACTTCGATAGCATGACGACACACTCGAGGCAGGGCTGGCTTACTCATTTTTTTTTTTTTATTTGTATGGGCACGATTTATAATAAACAGCTGTTATTTCAATTGGTCATCTTCCAAAGTGCAAAGACTTCGCCACAAAGTTTACTGGTTGAGAAGCAACAAACAAGCATTATCTTTATTTCTTTGCCTAAACCCAGCATTTTTGAGTTCACACGGAAGATGAACAGGAATTATTTGAAAGGGTCGTTAACACAAGACAGCCGACAAAAGAGTAAAGCTTACCTAAAAAGTAAATAGGTAAACAGAGGATTCCAGAAAGATGTTTTCGGAGAGAAGTCAATCTTTCTAAACATTGGATGGGAGAGAGACAAGAATAGAAAGTATTTGAATGGCTAAGCATAAAACATGACAAATGTTATGGACATGTGCACAACGGTAACAAATGGATAGCTTCAGGTTAAAACCAAGCTTTCATTTTTTTTATGTAAAGATGAAAGCATTGTTTATTCAGGAGATATTTGATTATTTTGTTCGATGTTGATTAAAAATTAGGAAATACATATTGATACTTTTTATCAACTGCCAAAAATTCTGAAATTTTGGGAATAGCTCTTGTGTTCTTCTTATTTCTTTTTTCTCTTTTTTCCTATAAATCCCTGAATAATTATTCTTTTTCCTCCAATATTAGAAGAAACAAATTTCGTAAATTCGTTAAAACGTCTCTCATTAAATATCCAACAATATCAGAAATGCCCTATGTTTTTAACGCTTTCTTAAATGGACATTACATTCCTCCGGCAGGTGCACTCTCATGTAAAAAGGCTGTACTCATCCTCATTCAGAGCATAAATTCATAAAAGTTCACATTCTCTGACCTTGTACTTTTAAATTCACCCGTTGTCACTGACATTCATTTTCAATGCGAGCCTCTTTAACAAGTTATATTCTGTCAGTTAGACAAGTTTCCTTGTGCATGTTCTCTACAAAGGACTCCTTTTTCTAAAATCTCTTACCATGGGCAAAAACTCCGCTCCTTTTTGAAAATCCCAGCTCCCAGGATTGAGACAAATTTACACCTCTTTCTCAGTCAATTTAGGAACAAGGACGAGAACCTCCCTTAATTTAGGAGTCCATCAGTAGGGTTACATACTTAGCTACAGCAGAATGATAAGAACAAAATATTATTTCTCGGGAATCACTGTCTTTAGCTTTTTGTTATTTTGTTCTGTACACAATTTATTATTATACAAAGTAAAAATTCTTTCCAACAAAATTAGCAGCCTAGTTTTCATGAATTTAAGAAACGACCTGCACACAATGACTCAGAAGCGATTGAATCGTGTCTTCCCTTCACAGTTTCATACACAGTATCTTTATACTTTGTGTGGTTGTTAATCAATGTTAATAAAATAGGAATAACAGGTGTGACACACAAAAATGGCAGCGTCTCGGTCGTTTTCTAAACAGTACACCTGCAGTATTTTCTTGAATGGAAGCCGCGAAGTACATCGACAATTATGAAAATCCTACTAAACTTGTGATATGAAGAAAGAAATATGTTATAGAATTAGGTTTAAGTGGGTTGTCATGGATTAGAAAAGATCAGTGAAATTATTGAGAAATCTTTCGATATGCAGGTGGTAACTGCACGTAAACATGACAAAATTTACTACATCAGAGAAGGCCAAGCAATTAAAAGAACCAGAGGACCCTAAAACGAATTAAAAGAAAGCATCGAGGTTTTACCAATAGTGAAACAAACAATTAGCATGTCGAGTAGAAAATGTAGAGAATTTCACAGATAAATTTGCAGAAGAATTTGAAATAGGAATAAACTCATAATGAAGCAATGAGAAAGACGCTGGTTCCAAATCATTCTCTGGAATGAGTTCCAGTGAATGATTTGGAACCCGCTACTTTTTGATTATCGCTCCGATGCTCTTCCGCTGAGATCCAGGACCTTGCTTTGCAGGAGAGAGAATTGGAATGTCATGACTTTGTGAATGAGGTCACTTAGTAGTTATTTTAAATCTATTTTCCTAAAGCTCCCTCTAATCAATGGAGACTTCCATTCAAGAAAATGTAGCAGTAACTACGTGTTCTGTTTGAATACTACACATGCCAGTATCGTCCCTCTAACAGAATTGATGTTACTGTGGTATCCACGGTGACCACAGGAAATATTTGCTGCGGTAACTAGGTGTGGTTAAAGTCAAAATCATTGAATATAACTAATTGTCTGACAAAACTACAATAAATCTATCTCTATCTATTTCTTCGAGAAATCTATCGAAGAAATTAGCCTTGTTCAAATCAATTATTACTACAAGTACTATGCATCCTGCAAATAAAAATGTGTTTCTATTTGACTAATCGTACTAATTTTATCTATTTCAGCAGACTGAAATTCTTGAAAACATTTTTTTTCTTCGAAGTATCAAAACAGTGGTTTCATTGCTCAAAACAGCAGTAGAATTTCTTATCTGTTTCATTCTTTTAAAAAATATCGATTAAATTACAATGTTGGACTATCTGTAAAAGTAGCTCTTTGCTATCCTTTAAAGTGTCAAAACAAAGGAGTGTTCAAATTTCACAACGGCTGGCTTGATATGCCACGTCAGAAAGGTGCTCGTCAATAACCTCTTGATAGGAATAAAACAAAAAGTAGGCATTACCATTTAAGTAAAAAGACTACAGAGAAAGCTGGCAGGAGGAAAGAGCATATTTGATAAGATTACTACATCGCAGATCCTGGTAGAAAAATGCATCTACAAACGCAAAAGAACTAGTATTTGACAAATTCATTGATTACGGTAAGGGTTTTGATTCATATACAAAGACACTGTTTGTTTAGTAGTATTAATTTTCATCAGACCAACCGTTTAAACAATGAAAGCATATCAGTAATAACAATATAAACTGTGCGTAGAGAGCTAACGCCATTGACAATAGAGTCTCGCATCACATATTCTTGGCTTCATGAAACAAAAAATAATGCATTTTATATCTGTTTTTGACTAACATCAATTTGCAGTTACATAGGTAACACAACATGTACACTGAAGTATCTCACTTGCAGCTGTGAAATCAATTTTGATCTTTTAAAAGAAGTAATTAAGTAATTTTGAGTTAAACGATCTTGACAGATAAAGCTACTTCACTGCGATCAATAAACTTATAATTTCTTGTGAGGGAACTTGAAATTGTACTAATGTGGATCAATGCAGTTCTGTTTTACCAGAGGTAGAACTTGTGAGGGTTAGAAATGTATTTCTTACCTTCAGTCGTGATTTTGACAATCTTCCCTCAATAAATCTTGATCTCTATTCTTCTTCCAATACTTTCACCATGGTACCACCTGTTGGTTCCACTCTCCATACGTACCAATTCTTTACATATTCCAAAGTATTACGTATTTAAGCATTGATTTTACAAATAAGTAGGGCAGTACGAAAAAAAGCTAGCTTATCCTTCTTCTTATGACGTAGTTCAGTTGGTACTTTCTGTAATTTAAGGGCTCCAATTTCTGTATGCCACAAATTCTGAAGTAAACAGCAAACACTAAAAATTAGGAGGCAAGTCCTGATCAAATAAGAACAAAAATGTAGCTAAAATTTGTCAATAAGAGCATACATTTCAATTTCGGATAAGTAAACAAATAAACAAGAACAGCGCAAAGACAAGCATGTAATAATCGGAATAAAGGAAAATTATTAATACTTAAACAAATAACATGGCAATATAGGCAAAAAGATGCAAGTTATGAAACTAGGGAAAACCTAATTTAGTTCACAATGACAGCATGTAAATTCCAAAAAATGGAATAAGAGCAAATTTCTGCTGGTTATATAGATAAGTAAACTAAGATTCAATCTATAGTCCTCAGAAGCAGTGTTTGGCAAAGATAATTCATTGTCACTTCCACTCACAGCATGTCAGATGGGTGCTCAAGTATAACCTTTCTCAAGGACAATCAGCTCTTTTAGCACTGCGACTTCAGCCCCCCAGATATTTATTACGTAATACAGATCTATTAGGTCGAAAAGTCATGTTTTGTGCTGTGTTGTTCCAAAGACTAAAAGATGCTGTTTTGATTTCCATACATTTTCACAATTTTACTTATTTTTTTGCAGCTTTGATTTTGTATGAGTGAATCCTTTTTTATTGGCTTTCAATGAAATATTTTGAAACAGAGTTCCTTGATACTTTAGCTATACTTTAGCTACCCAGAGCTGCCACGGACTTCAGCTGAAGTCGTCAAAGATCACGATAAATACGAAAAATCAAAATACAAAATCTGAAATGTTTTTCCCCCATACTTTTGGGTCCCAGAACAGCTTTAGTTAAGTTCATTTTTGCACTAACGTCTCTATTTTTGAAAATGAGACTGAGTTGCCCCTTTTTGGCTCTGGTGATTACTTTGACATCAGCTTTTTATGTTGTCTGGTGTGCAATTCCATTATTAGTAAGGGCGCTAGACAAATTAACATAGTTACACAAATATCAATAGAATATGCGTCAAAATAATTTTATCTAACAAACTTCAGAAAATAAAGATTATACGTTACACAAAAGCTAATAATGGATGAAGAGCCTTTTTAGTGACTTTCTCCTGTGTTGAGTAGCCATCACGTCTCGTTTCAAACACCAACAGTAGTGCACAAGAAAGTTCACATCCGACCGGCTTTGGCAGCGTTCTTCCATGACACGAATGTCTGGTGGAAATGCTCTCCCTGCTCCTTACTTAGGTCTCCACAGTTCTGAGGGAAATAGTCTAAGTTGGACAGTATAAAGTTCATTTTGATTGACTTGAGCCCGTAATGTTTGAAAATTGTTCAGGAGTTCCTTGACTTCCTTCTGCTATTCTGCACTCGGGTTGTTTCCACTAAAGCTTGAAATTACTGATTTGAGCGTTTCCGTATCCCAGACCCATCAAAAAAGCAAGCCTTAGGCTTTGCATAACTTATACGAGCTAACTTTTGCTGAAGGAAAGTAATGCCTCTGCCTTCATTGGCCATTGTCTTTACAAAGTTCTTCATAAGTCCAGGTTTGTTATGTAAGGGTGAAATTAATATCTTTTTTTTTGGTTCAGCAAGAGGGCGAGACTAAACATTGTGCAAACCAGGTTCCAATGCTTGTCTTGGCGGCCATTATTGTCTGGTATAATGTTGATCATCAGCCTGACTGTCCCACAAATACAGTAATGATGGGTACTTAGTGCACCCACCCTGTAGTTTTAAAACCAATCCAACAAACTTAAGGTCTCCACAGGTCAACTAACGATGGTCATGGTAGGTCAGAGCAGACAGCAGATGATACATTTTGCCGTAGATGAGTAGATGAAAAGTCTCCATTCCGTAGCAAAATAGATAATCCCTATTGATCTTATCAAATCAGCAATGTTGTTGCAGTAAACTAATGACGAGTCCCTCTGGATTGTAAAGAACTGTCTACATTCTCTTTCATGCTCTCGATACCGGTAGAATCTTGTTCCAGGTGGCAGCAAATTTTTCTAACGTAGACGAGAACCTAAAAGCTGTGCCGATTCCTTTGAGAGGTCTAGGGCTGGTGTCAGATCAATGAGACCTGTTTATGTTAGAGACACTGGCCGGTCATTCTGTTCTGGCATGTATTCTTCGCCCTCTGTCCTGTCATACTTGTTATCAGGTTCCGATTTTGAGCTAGATTCTATTGCAACATCTGGCTCGGGAACAGGTAGGTCTGAACCATAAGGGACTGGTTTAATGACAGGCGGAACATCAGGATACTGAAAAAAATGCTGATTCTTGGGATTGATTCCTTGAAGATTAATCATGCGAAAATAGCAGTCTGTCATATGATCTTTACCCTGTCGCCACACCATAGAAACAGCGAATGGTATACTGTTCCTTTTGTTATTCCTATAATCATGCAATTTTTCAACACATATTTTGCAGCTAAAATGGATTGCAAATGGCTTGTTCTGATTTCCAAGCTTAAAATTCGAAGTAAGCTTCATATGCCTTCTTCACAAAATCAGTTAGTTTTGCAAGGTGACCAGGAAGAATCACATTACCACCTATACAACAGAACCTGTCAGGATGATCTGTACATTTGCGATCCATTCTCTCTTGATCTAATATATATATATATATATATGACATACATAAGAAACAAACAAAGTTGTGATGAAATGGTAAACAAAACAGAATTCAATTTTTTGCGCAATATGGTATTTAAACCTAAACCAGGAAACATTTCCTATTATGTATTGAAAACCTAAAATACAGAAATCAACAACTGAGATACAAAACCACTCCCCAGAATTTTTTCCAAAATTTAAAAATTTTTATGTACGTAAATCCAGAATTTCCACGTGAAAAGCACATTTTCCTTTCATTACAAAAGATTGTGGGTAGCTGAAAATGCTTCTTCTATGACTGAAGAGCCTGACAAAGTCAATANAATATATATATATATATATATATATATATATATATATATATATGACATACATAAGAAACAAACAAAGTTGTGATGAAATGGTAAACAAAACAGAATTCAATTTTTTGCGTAATATGGTATTTAAACCTAAACCAGGAAACATTTCCTATTATGTATTGAAAACCTAAAATACAGAAATCAACAACTGAGATACAAAACCACTCCCCAGAATTTTTTCCAAAATTTAAAAATTTTTATGTACGTAAATCCAGAATTTCCACGTGAAAAGCACATTTTCCTTTCATTACAAAAGATTGTGGGTAGCTGAAAATGCTTCTTCTATGACTGAAGAGCCTGACAAAGTCAATAAACAAAAGTAAGCTTAATGTATTTCCACAAAAGTTTATTACATGAAAAAATTGACCATATAAAACTAATTGATCTCTTGTTGAAATAAACTAATTTGACCTTTCAATATAGTTATATAGTTTTTATAATATCTGTGCACGTTAGATTTTTTTGTTATTTAATAACTAGAGAAGTTTTTGGAGGTAGGAGGAAGTCGAAGAGATGTTTTTGTCCATTGTTTACAAGAGTTTTTTATGCCTTCTCGTTAGAAAATCATTTTTAACAGTTCTTCTGTTTCAAGAATAAAACCGCCCAAGGTTTGACCTGGTCCACTTTGCTGGGTAGCCAAGAGACAGAGCCTACTTTTTTCTGAATTTTCAAAATAGTCACCTTGTTAACGAATGATACCATATATTAATTGTTTATTTTCATTTTTTTATCTTATTTTGTTTCTTTGTGTTTGTTGCTTGTCAGTATATATGTGCATTTCTGCTATGAATAAATATAAGTGTTATAGAAACACAACTGTTGATTTTGTATGTACTCATTTGACACATTTTTTGTAGACATAGACAGGTTTGTCTGCGTGATACGATTTTAATTCTAAAGAATGATATTTTACTGTAACATTGCTTTTCCATTCTTCACACACATATATTTTTTATGAAGGAAAACATGTGTCATCTTCGATCTTATGGCTTCTTAGCCTTATCTAATACCTAACACAAACGTTGCTGTGTTTGTTACAAATGTTTTAAATGTTCCATCTAAAGGACGCAGTGTATTCGTTATGTATACGTGCGTCTTCGCAGGATTCCAGTTAATTCGAATGGCCCAGTATTTGTACAAGCAGATTATTACATGACCCATTGTAACCTTTTAAAAAAAAGTATACGCAAAAAGAAAAAATGTAAGTCGAAATTTTATTAATTGATACATAACCGTAATTGTATGGTTGTTGATACACTGTACTGCTTCTTGCAAAAGTTTTATATATTAAATATGGTAAATTTGTATATGAAATCAAAGCTGAAACTTAATCAAATCTTTACCCATTGTTATTATTCACAATTTTTCTATTGGTGGTGGAGTAGTTTAGACGTTTTACTGTAACAGTATTACTTCTGCATGCAAAATTTCCTCTTTTATTAAGGCAATCTCAGTTAGTTGCACATCNAAGAATGATATTTTACTGTAACATTGCTTTTCCATTCTTCACACACATATATTTTTTATGAAGGAAAACATGTGTCATCTTCGATCTTATGGCTTCTTAGCCTTATCTAATACCTAACACAAACGTTGCTGTGTTTGTTACAAATGTTTTAAATGTTCCATCTAAAGGACGCAGTGTATTCGTTATGTATACGTGCGTCTTCGCAGGATTCCAGTTAATTCGAATGGCCCAGTATTTGTACAAGCAGATTATTACATGACCCATTGTAGTTTTTGTTCCTTGTTGTAATAAATCTTTCAATGAATGTAGTTGCTTTCCTCGATTTATATTTTAGATTGTGGAAAGTTTTGTTTTCTGAATGATTTCTTTCATCATGTAACTTGAATGTGTTTAAATCTAAAATCAACTTTTATCTCTGGGCCTAAACTTTTTTCTGGTTTTTTTTTTCATTCTTTACGGTTTCGTACGCTTACAATAGTGAATTATGCCTTGTAAGGTTCTTATGTAGGCCTCCGTCGGTCTGGATTGACCATGGAAAGACCATCCTAATTGTGTGTGGAGCAGCGTCTGCTGTGGCTGTAGAGACCTATGCGGGAATGACAGTCTCTGTTGCATAGTTTACATCTGTATGTGGACATTGGTCTATAAGGTTCTTAATCAGGAAAAAAACTTGTTTCAGTTTTTAACCATCCAATTCAACTTTCATTGTTATTGGATTTTTAAATACTACCCTTACTAGTCTACTTGGAAAGTTTATTCATTTACTTATTTCTAATATATAATTTTGTTTATTCTAAAAAGGCGAGTCCTTCTTTACCTTCTAGAATGCGCTGAATGGTAGGCTCAATGTGTGTCAGGTGGAAGACTTTATTCTTGGGTGCTTTTGACACTGTGTCTCTAGTGCTGAAAAGAAGGTCCTCTTTAAGGGTACTAGTTCCTCTACAATCGACTGAACACTGAAAAAAAAATTAGACCAAACTACAGAGGAGGTACGACCTCCCATGTTTCGTCGAACGTCTTGTGTGTAAACGACGCTGACTAGATCTTGAAATAGTAATACTTTGGGTATTATTCCATGGAAATGTATACATAATTTTTTTTCTTTTGACTAGTTCATAAACGTATGCACATGATATACAGCAAGGAATGCAGCTAAAACATGAATACCAGTACTATTGAGTGAACAGCGCGACCAAAGTTTATCTTCACTGACCACGCCCATGTCAACACTTTTTCAAGCTCTACCGATTTTGTTGCAAAGCTTTTCACTGTTAATACACTGTTACCCTGCTTTGTACGTAAGAAATAATTCAATGTAAACCAAACGATAGCGAAAATTGTTTTTCTATACATACATTATTTGTTTGTTTTTAATGAAGAAGGAGGCAGAAACCGGTGACATTTTACAGCCCCCCCCCCCCCCCCCCCACCACACACACACACACTTCTGAAGAGGCACGTCTGTATGTATTTTTACGAAACAGAGGAAGTTAAATGAGCGTCATCGCTTTCATAACATTTTTTCTTCAAAATATTCTATAAAGATGTATTATTTGGTTTTAACTCTGATTGGAGGAAAGTGTTGCTTTAATCTTTTTAAGCAATCTAATAAGGATACAAAGCCCCTCAAGAAAATTTTTTGACTATGTAAATGCGCTTGAAAATTAATTCTTTTCTGCTGCATATGTAGTTCTTGAGTTCCTTTTATGATGTTATGGTTTAAGAGAACATTTTTCCCTTTCAGAAACACTAATTGACAAATTCTGTCATGTAAGTTAAGTAGATTCCTTCTTTTTTTCTGTCCTTCCTTCTTTCTTTCCTTCCTTCCTTCCTTCCTTACTTGGCTATTTCTTTAGGTATCTTAAAAAGTTTTGTTCACTCCTCACAAGGCCTTAAGCGATCACCTATCTTTCTCTGGAGACTGTAACAAAATGAAATAAATAACACCTTTTTAAATATTAAATTGTGCTGATTTAACTTTAATGATGTTCAATAAAATTGGACTAATTGGATAACGATATCTTTGCTTTTATAATGTTATATAGGTTTGTTAATTTCTTTGAATACAGTGATATTTTTTAAATAGGGATATGGACTAAAATTAAGTCAAAATAAGTATTATTTCCGAAAGACCTTCACCGCCTTGATTCATTCTTAGTACCTTAAAAAATACATGGGAAGTAAAATTGAAAGATAACAAACGAGACCAATGCTTGGGATTAAAAAGTCCTTCTGATCCCTCACATTGCTTTTATTGAAATTCTATAAATCGTTTTAATCCCTTCCAGTAAGTATCCTTAACACTTTTTGGGCTGTGCTGTCAAAACGTATATCGGTAATACCTCGAAAATCCTTTACTTTAAAATGGATTCATTGAAAGCCATAGATTTAGGAGCTTTATCATGGCATGAGTCATAAGCTTTTTTTCAGCTTGGAAGAAGCGTACCACTCGTGACATGATATTGCTCTGATGTCTACCAGTATGTATACTATACCTGTTCAGAATTCATAATTTGCATCACGGAAACATTTCTTGCTGTCATGACAGAAAAGCAAACTGGGTTTCAAATATCTTGGTGTTTATGTTACAAAATGCACGTCATGTTGGGCTGTGGCAAGGTTGGTGATGTCAACTGCCTGAGTTCTCAGCAGAGGTTACACCCTCAAATCGAGGTCAGTTGAATGAAGTGCAAGACATTTCATGGATAAGGATAGTTGTTATTCCCGCACACGTATTGGATGGTTGAAGTGGGCAGATGAAGTTCGGAATTGATATTAAGATCAGCCTTAGATCCCAATTAACCTTTCCAAGAAGTGACATTGTGTTGATTAAAAAAATACAGGAAACTTGCCAGAATAGCTTTTTGCAATCCAATTACCAGCTCGAGACTATGCTTATGTCAACACACCAAGCAATAACCTTCTTTAGGAGCATTTCCCGAAAATGATGGTAAGTTTTCAATCACCAATTTCGTATTCCTTGAAGTGATGATTTTTCGTTTTTAAAGTGACCTCAGTAAAGGGTCGTGCTAGAGAAATTTCTATTCAAAGAATAATGGATGAAGAAGGCCAGTGATTTTTGAGTTAGGGAGGTGGTGGAGTGCATCCAGATGAGGTGCACTTTGTTGCACTTCACACAATTAATGCCACCTGCTATTCCAATTAACTTTCATAGCAGCACAGTTTAAATTTTTTTGAGTATATTGATGGTACATTTACTTTGCAAGCAATGCACCTCTATTTTATTTTCCACTGACGGGATGGAAGTGAAATCGTTTACTTTGCCTCTTTGATAACCTTTTTATTGATTACACTGGATGCCAATATGTTTTGTTTCTGACTGCGTGTAGCAATTTCGTGCACCTGACAAGTAACTAATTAATACAAAACAGTCTTTTCCCGATTAACTGTACTCAGTCACATAGGCTATCAGTGTTAGCTGCCTTGAAAATTAGAAGCAAGTAACCATCCAAGCTTTGAAAGAGCGAAAAGTCCGTATATTCAATGGAAAAGTGTAGTCACGAAGCACCTTACACTAACCACAATACGCAAAAGTTAAGTTACTTTATGAATTTTCTTAAATTTTGTTGAGTCCGGACTTGAAACGAATTCTTATACTTGCCGGCCCGAAGGCTGATTAATTCTGCTAGTATTTTGATAGACTTAAGTGTACCGGTGTCATGGAGCCTGGCAAAGGTACACCCAAGTCCACAAGAGGATGAGTTTGCAGTTGCTTTACACTAGTAAATTATGATTTCCATAAAAACATTTCTGCTTTTATTCATTTAATGGTTTTATCGCCCATTCAACTTTATAAGCTCTCATATTTACACATAACCTGTAGAACACTGCCTCAAAAGGGAAAGTTAGTTTTAATATTGTAAAGCAACTATCTGCCCACAATTGTAATGGTGTATTTTCGGAAGCAATTCGTTTATTGCAAGAAGATTCAGTATTTTTCCATTAACAATAACTCTCATTTATCATTTCACAAAAAATAATTGAGAAGCCAATTTTAGGGAGGTTTATTCCGTTTCACCGATAGCTTACTCAAACATAAGTAATGGTTGTGTACTGCACTGAAGTAAATCATTAAATATTAAATATAAATGTCTTGTTCGCTTAAGGTTTTGTATTTAAGTTTTAAGTTTAAATTTGACATACATTTTTTTCAGATGAAGATGTGAGAAAATGAACTTGATACTGCCGAAGCCCAATGTAATATTGGTTTCTGCAGTGGTATAAGTTCAATTTTATTACAATATTAATTCATTTTTCATGTACAATATAAAAATAGATATTTCACAACTAATAATTGCTCTTATTTTCTAACAATATGAACAGTGGTAAGGGAAGACTGATTGTAGATATTTCAAACATTTGTTTACTTAAGAACAAGTTTTTATAAGGCAAAGCAACATGTGCAAAATCTTCTATTTGTGGCTTGAAGTAAGTGGAGTTTCAGTCATTTATAAAAAAAGTGTCAGATCATATCGGGATATTTCATGTAAATTCAGGTAGATAAATTAGGCTGTATCACAGACTGGCCAATTCAGAGCTTACTATTGCTGTTCTTGTGACTTAATTTTTTTTGTTATTGACCAAACAAAGCTGAAAAAGTTTTCTTTGTATTGGTTGACAGTAATTTGATTTTGAAAGGGAGAGACTCAGTTAATATGACCTGCATTGTCTAATGGTTGGGATTTCTGATTTTAACCTATTTATATAATTACAGCCATGGTTATGGCATGATAGTTTAATGAAGTTTCTGCTTCTGCCACTGTAAACTTTTTCTGAGACCCTTGCTGTTCACTATATCAGTTAAAAATCTTTGTTCTTCAAACTTGATATTCAAAAGCTGCTTTTCATTTATCTCACACCAATGATGTCTTTATTTAGTGTTGCTGTGATAATATTATGTTATGGTTTTTGATAAGGCTTGTGTCTAAACCTTTTTTCTTTTCTTCCAAAGTAGAATGTCACTGCCTTTGAAGCTGTTGTCTCATCAAATGCAATAAAAACGTGCAAAAAGCCATCATATTCTCCTGGTGGTTTCTATTGAAATCTGACATTCTTTGCATCTTCTATACAAGTTTTGATTGAAAATTTTGTTTATTTATCATTTTCCTATTAGCTGTCTCAGTTATTGCCTGTGAAAGGAATCGAGATCTCTAATACTCCTTTGTGTGTGCCCCAATTTTGACCTGTTGTACATGAGGAAATGTGTTCTGTAGTGAACTTTTTTTTCTGACATAATATTTTCTGATCCAGATATGGTTTTGCCAGTTAATGGATACAATGCCTATGTTTGACTTATTTATTAGTCTAAAACTGACATTCCATTTTAAAGGCACTATCTTATAAAGACAACAAATATTTTGTACATCCAGTATGTTTATGCTGACTTTTCTGACAATTGAAGTCAGGAATTTAGAACTTGAAAAAAATTTAATTGTGCATTTTGTACTTTGAACCATTGTACTAAAAAGGCCATTGAACTAAAATGTTTGAAAATGTTTATTTTCTTGAGGAGTTATGATATTTTGGTTGCCCACCACTGTGCAGTATTATACACACTCCTGCTATTACTTTCTTCTTCTTAGTAAAAGCATTTTTACATGTTTCTTTTCTAGTAGGGAAACAGATGTCACAATCTTGACCATTTGTTATTTGAATTTTGCCTCAGTTCAAATAAAATTTTTTAAGGACAGGCTGAGTTCATACCAGGAGCCAATTTTAAAGTATTGTTGATTTGGATACTTATGTCATTTAGTCGTCAACAGGTTAATTGTTTAAATGAATGCAAGAGGTATTTTTGAGGGGTAATTTTTGAGATTTAACTCCATCAGTGTGCCATTGACATGATTAGATCTTCTTTCTCAGTTGATCTGCATCTTGGCAAGCCAAGATGTAGATCAAGCTGTCTCTAGTTATTCCTTATTTTCCCCCATTAGCTGCTAGAAAGTACCTGTCTAATATCAAAAATAAAACTTTCCCCACAGTTGCAGACTTCTCAACTCAATAGTGAGCAAAAGGAACCATGAGTGAGTCAATTGCTACTTTCATATATAGATTAAAATCTATTTTACTCTCCAGGTTTGTTTTTCCTAGCATTCATTTTTAAGTATCCCATATTTACAATCATGTATTTGGCTCCATTATTTTTACCCACAGGGTACCTTCAAGCCATTTTTTTTTCATTTTCTCATTTTTCTTACATCAGACATGTAATGGTTTCACCAGCCCACAATGTTACAGAAAATTGAAAGGAGTAAATCTTTTTTATTCTTTTTTATTTTCAAATCATATTTTTAAAACAATAAAATACAAGATGATTGTTGTTACAGGTGGAGGGGAAGGGGTTTGAAGAGGGGGGTTTATTTAAGCACAAGTGTAAGTTTTGAATACCAATACAGTGATGCAAACTCTTATCTCAGCCAACTTTTGATAAGTTAGTATTGCAATCACTAGGTATTATAATGGTTTACAATTTTTAGATCACATGCATTAAAAGCATGATATTTAGCAATGTTGTTAACAAGTTTATTCACCTAAGCTTGCAGACATGTGGTGTTTAATGTATGGCAATGAAGTGCTTGTGACCTATAATTTACTATTTCCCATTGTATGTACCAAAATTGCAAGTGCTACTCAGCAAGGAGATTTGCTTGGCCTAAGTACCCCCTTTTTTAGGTAATTTGACTCATTCTTGTTTCTTTCAGAGATTGACTGTATGGAATTTTGTTCCATTGGTCAACAATCTCTGTGATTTTGGTAAAAAGAAATGGTGATGTATTAAAATGTCAATGATGAGAGAAGTCTCTCTTGAAACATAGCTCAGAAAAAGCTAATGGCTCAAAACATGAGAAAAGCTCTTACATCTATGCAGTAATAAGTGATGGTCATATATCAAACACCAGTGCCCAGTCATATCCATTCTCTTATTATTTTTTAAAATTGTTCCTAGAAGTCTTCCTGAAATTTGCAAATGGATACTATTTTTTCTGTTTATCAAGATAAACATCATGCTTTGCAGAATTTTGAAGTTAAATACTTCATTACTAATATTGAATGGATAGTTAAGCATTACAGTAGGAATGGTAAAATTAGGAAAAGGTAAATTTAAAGTAGTAATATTGAATTCCAAATAGGTTTTGTTACTTCCCAAATAATGATTCATGAAACAATAACACTAAGAAATTTTTTTTCCTTTACATTAAATTTGTTTTTTGTTCAACCTTCATTAAGACCAATGGATATAAAATATCAGTTTGTGTATGACAAAGCCAAAATATTTTAAGTACATGCTTCCATAATACACAACTCCACTTTTACAATGGTCATTAGTAGTGAATGTTGATGCATCACCTCTGCTGCCTGCAGATTTATATTACAGTCATGCAACACCTAATGCCAGCATTATCTTGCTCAATACAATTTTTTATTTTCAAGTTAAAAAAGAGCTTGATGATTTAAGTATCATAAACTATTAACACCATTGATTTAGCAAAGGCTAACACATATTTGTAGCCTTCTGACTTCATTTATGCTATTTAACACCTCAGCAAGGGCATCCATATTTGGGAAGCCTTACATTTTTGAATTAAATGACATGATAGTTTTGTAGCAGCTAAAAAACCCAGAATTGATCTTTATCACAACCTGTGTCCAGAGCTTCAGGTTTATTGTTAACTGTATAAGAGTTCCTCTAAGTGTACATCATCAAAAGGATTACGTGAAGCAATAACTCATGCTTATTGATTTTATGTAGTTAAAAATAAACAGGAGATAATCTGGAAAATTGAGCTTTAATCAACCAACACCCCAAACATATTTGCAACAACAAAGATGGTAGTCTTGTGTTCAAAACTGTTGGACATAGAATGGGGCTCATAGGCCAAAGGAAACTTAAGAGCAAAAGTTCAGTGGTAATCAAACGCAAAGGAACAGAATAGCTATAAATTTCAAGTATTTATTTCATCATAACATTTTTTTTCAAGCATCCTTTGCCAAATATGTTTTAAGAAGAAAGTGAATCATTATCTTGCACTCCTTCCCCGATGTATCAATGTCTTTTTCTCCTTCTTCTGTCATCCATATTCATGATGAAACATTGACAAAATTAGTTTGCCAAACAACTCAACCTTTCATTGCAGCCAGAATATCAGCACCATTAAGGAAAGTGAATCATTATCTTGCACTCCTTCCCTGATGTATCAATGTCTTTTTCTCCTTCTGTCATCCATATTCATGATGAAACATTGACAAAATTAGTTTGCCAAACAACTCAACCTTTCATTGCAGCCAGAATATCAGCACCATTAAGGCCAGTGTCATTCTCTATAATTGTTTTTTCTGTTATACAAGGTCTGCCAGGATGCTTCTTCTTCTTGGAACACCAGAGTAGAACCTTTCCTGCAGAATCATCATGTGGAACTGTGTGACCAGCAAGTAATAATCAATGGTGACTAACGACACAGGATGTGTGGGGAGGAGAACTGTATAGCTCTGCATTTGTGATACGAGCCTGCCATGATACGTTAAAAATGGTACAGAGCATTTTTGTGTAGGACCTATCTAGTTTCTTGGCAAGATCAACATTTAATGCCCATGAGTTCAAATAGTAGAGGAGAATTGGCTCTACTGACAACTTGAGGACTTTAAGTTTGGTATCCTTTTTCACATTTGATTTCCAAATCTTTTCAAAGGTGTGAGCTGCACTCCAAGCTTGGGCAATGCGAGTTTTTAAATCAAGGCAAGACTCAGTGAGACCTCTGAGATATTTGAAGTCATAAACTAGCTCAATTATGGAGCCATTAGATGATGAAAGTATTGCATTCAGTTGTGATGGATTCAAATGCATATACTTAGAGGAGCCTTGGCTTAATGGTTAGTGCAACTGCACCATAACCAAGAATTCTGGTTTTGATTACCCAAGCTGGCAATATGGAAATTCTCAAAAGAAAGAGCCATTGGTTGGCATCAGGAAGGGCATCCGGCCAAGAAATTCCTCACTGCCAAATCCTAGTCAATCGTTTTTGGCTTGGAGCATGATTTTGGAGGACGTAGTTCAGAACTGACTTTGTTGACAATTGAAATGAAGGACATGTAGTCCTGATCAATAGTGGGAAGACTTTCAAAGCGAGTAGAGATTGTATTGTCAACTCTTGTCGCCAATTCTCTATCTCAAGATAGAGCACACCAGAACAGTTTCTTCAGCTGGCTTGCTTTTGGAGAGTGGAAGCTACACAGTACGGTGATCACAGCCAACCTGGTTCAAAGACAAATAAGCTTGACAGTCTTTAAAACTCTTTTGCCACCATTTTCGATATAAAATAAAATCTCTCTGAGAAAGTGCTCCAATTGGAGATCTATGTGTCCATAATTTGTTCCGTATTTTTGGAATGTAGTGTTTCCAATGATAAGGCTATGTTCAACACTGAAATTGATTAAGTAGTTTCCATTACAATTAGTATTATAATGAAAGGAGAACATGACGAGCATCATGTGGGAAGGTATATCATTTATTGTGTTACTAAGAGAAGAGTAGAAGTTTAAGACATCTTCAGGTATGCTGTTGTGTGGAGAATAACACAATATGACAATCGTCTTGGGATTTCCTTTAAAAGTTGCTTTCAGGCTGCAGTTGTCAATCTTCTTGACAGATTCTAGTATGGAAAGAAGTTTGGAATTTGTAACTTTTCCAACTCCTCTGACTGCTGCATTTTGGTCATTTCTTTCAGCGGATGAAGTGAATAGTAAAGAATGAGCCTAAAGAGTGCAAGACAATGTCAGGATAAGAATCACTGTGTACATGACGATGTTCTTGGATAGTGGTTTGATAGGTACGCATAAGCTTGTAAAGTTCAGCCTGTGGTGATGCAGTTGTCAGTGTTCTCCAGTTGAGTGTGGAGATTTTTGAGACTTATTAGGTCTTGATAGCCAATCTTTGGTCGTTTATCAAAGCCTTTACATCCTATCAGGTCAGGAGGATTAAGGACAGGCTTGTCATGAGATGCAGATGAGGATGGAATGTCAGACCACAAAGAGGACAAATTGTCAAAGGCTTTAACCTTGGTGCAATTCATTAACTTTGACATGTTTTATCTGTTGGCTTAGTAATACATATAGTTTGCCATGCCTGCTGCCATGCATGTACATATTCCAAGGTTCTCCATTGACTGGAGCAGGTATGCCTTCCCATTGTCAATAGATTTGATCATCTGCAAAGCCATGTTGTTCTCAGGACCAGTTAATAAGTTTGTCGATCACTGCTACTTGAACTACTGCCACCCTTGGAATAGTAGGTTGTAACCCTGACAAGGGAGGCTAAGAGTGTACTAGCACTTGCCCAAGGTACTCACTCAAGCTAGTGGAGGGAAGGAGTTGCTTTACTTCTCCAGTCTGTAGCGCAACCCAGGTTAGGCTCCAGCCACTGCCCACCATGTCTACACCTGAGCAATCATAATCTTTAGACAGCTGTTATAGAACTTGCGATTTCTTGTCAGATGAGGTCATATGTTAAGGGGCATGTTTTTTTTTCTTGTAGGATAATGCATGTTAGTAATAATTTTCCAAGTTTACCATCTTTATGTCACATAAACAACTGGTCTCCATGCACAGAGCACTTTGTGTTTCATAAAATCCTGAGCACTTTTAGCAGTTGCAGTCAGCAATTAGCCATCCAAAGTGAATGACCATCCCTTCATTACAAAAACTCATATCCTTCCCTAGGTAACCTTGTTAATATACATAGGTATACACATAACACAGTAGATCTAAATTTGTAAACTTAGAAAAATCCCTGATATTGTCACAGATGACATTCATTCATGTCGCAACCAACACAGTATGGATTCAAGAATGCTGAGAATTTCATATATATATCTTGCTTGACCCCAGAAGAAAAAAAATCCCATCCTGCAGTTATCACTATTGATGGTGAATATCAAAAGCTCTTTATGGATTCTGCCATTTTGAAGATGGCATTAGACAAGCCAGCAATTGTGCTAATGTTGTTACACCCCACATATGGTCTAATTGGGAAGCATTCCACAAGTTATTGCCAATCCTCACTAATCAAGCTAATTTATCAACTAACAAAGGAAATGGGTTTGCCACCTGTGTTTATAGTGTACTCCTTTAAGGAAGTGAAACATGATCAAGAATTATCATATTTTGATCCATTGGATATGTGGTCTGGAAATAGACCCAATGTACATCACTGATGATGTTAGACAACAGCTGTATATGTATCATATTGAAGGGATCAGGGCCAGGCTGAGGCTCTCTGACCACCATTACAGACAAAATGACAATACATGGACCAAAAATTTGTTCCATTGTTGAATTATCTACTCAATAAGGAAGATTGGGGTTAGGTGGAATGATGTGATCTCTGATGATATACAAAAAAGGAGCTTTATCACTAGTATAGCAAGCAACAAATTGAAATGAAAAGATGCCAGGAAATGTTAAAGGACACAGAAGGAGCCCCAACACATTTCAAGTGGAATTTTAAAAGAAGGACATTATTCTATTTAAATATTCCATGATAAGTATATGTATAAATAAATAGGTAAACAAACAAACAAAAATTAGTGTTCTTCTGGTACCATTTACAGTGCTTGATGGAAATCCAGATTGAAACTGTAAGTTCTAAATGCAAGTTTTGAGTTTTCTCTTTTTACCTTGTAAGTAAATAAGTAAATGATAAATAAATTATCAGTAAGTAAGTAAAATCAAGTTAACACCCTATGTAGTTTTAGTGCACTTTAATTACTAAAATGCTGTCTGACATTATGATTATCAAATGTATTATGTTTATGAATGCATGAAAAGTACTGGAATAAGGAAACTGTTTTTTGTCTGCCTGTATCTCAGGATCAATTACTGTAATCCACTACCATTGCATTATTAGTGGCTTTGACTGAAATAGATTTTCATTGTTTTGATTTAAGATGAAAAATTCTGAAGCAATTTTTATCGTTTTGTGACCACACGCAGGCTATTTTCCTTGAGGCAGGGAGTATATTCATCTTATTACCCAACTGTTAAAAGACAATGTATTCGATATTGTTATCATATAAGGTTTAACTTATTCAGTGATCCTTGAATAATCCAATTTAAAGACTCTCGAATTGACAAAATACTGCTTTTCTTGTTTGAAACACAATTGGTTGATGTTTAACTGGTTAACACATTTAATGAAACTGGTACTAGCAAAAATTGTTTTTTCTTTTGACATGGTGGTTGAAAGTAAGTACAGAAATAGGTCAAAAATTCAGCAGGTCAGTTTTCAATTGGGCAATTTTACTTTTTTTTCCATATGCCACATGAGCACACCATATCTTAAAAACTTCTTTATTTTTGCCATAAATGAGTTTCAGTTTTATTGTCTGATCAGGTGGACCTAACCAAATTGGTAATTTTGAAATGAAAGTCAAGGTCAATGATCTTTGAATTAGAGTAGTTATAAGAGAAATAGTGATATTAATTAAAATACCCATGTTAAGAACTAAAAATAGTTGCATTTTACATTGTGTTATAATATATTAGTTTGATTAATTACCCCAATTTAATAAATAACTATTCTTTCAGTTATGAGGGTGGCATATTCAACAATGGTATTTGGGATTTTTAGTATTACTTTGCAAGATTTATTTATAAAGATATGACAAACCAAGACCATTGAAAAATGCTGTTCAAAAAGTAAATAAATAACATTGTTTCTTAGTAGTGACTAAAGATAGCTCATTCTTGGGGGCTTACAGTTTATGGTTTAGGGTGGGTTATACAATCTGCTATTATAATCCTCTAATTTTTCTCTCAGTGAACAAGGTTTTGTTAAATATTGTTTTCCTATGTTTGTTTTGATATTGATCAGTTGATCAACTGATCATGCAATAGTTCCAATTTCTGTTGCCATCATCATCATCATCATCTTGACCCTTCCAAGCTGATCAGCCCAATGGGCTTGCCATGAGGTCCTGTATCATTCCTTTCCACCACAGTCCATCCTGTGCCACTTATTGTGCTGTCAGCATACACATGTTGGGAGCCCATTGATGGTGCCCAATTTGGGAATGGCTCAGCAGTGATTCCAGATCTCCACAGGCAACTCACCTCCAAGTTTTTTAAACACCCCTACAAGGACACCTCCAGTCATGTGAAGGTTCTCCCATAAGTGCCACTTTCGGTAACCTGCTTTCTAGCATCCAAAGCACATGGTCCAGCCACTGCAACTGATGTTGTGTTTAACAAAAATTTCACCAGCAAAGTAAAGGTGGAAAGGCATTTTCATCCCAAAAAATTTTTTGTGACTGACTAAAACAAACACATTCTTTGCACACAGTAATCTGAAACCTCGTTTATAGACCTGTTTTATTACTTCTACTTACCATGACACCAAGGAAAAATTGTTCATTTTTTCATTGAAAAGCAACCACCAGTACAATATAGATATCATCGATTTTGCTTATAGACAAGTCTCTTTACTTTAAAATTAATTTAAAATTGTACTCTTATTAATGGAGTTAAATCATTGTTAGTGTTGAAAAGTGTTATACTGAACAACTTGAATTCCACATTTTCCTACCACTTAGCTTTTGAGGTCATATGAAACATTCATTCAAGATCCCTTATTTTGAAGAAGCTGGCAAATTTTTATTTTGTAAGACATTGCATCAAATATGAATGTACATATTGCTTTTGCACATTTTGCTTTTTTAGTTGATTTTTGTTTATACTTTGCCAGTTTAGTTTTATTTACAGGATAAATCAACAACAATAGTAATAATATTAATGATAATAATGATGATGAAAATATCAATGTCATAGATGAAATAACAAGAATTTCTGCATAGTACAAGAATCCTAATATCCTCATATTTAAGCAACCTTGATGAACCTGGTGTCAAGAAAATTCTTCAGATGATAGAGAAGCTGTGGCACATTATTCTTAACAAATAGTTCTATTAAAATATCTCTTTTAATTTAAACATTTCCTTACTATTTTGTACCATATTCTCTTGAGTACAGAACAGGTAACTGAGCATACAGTTAACAAAATGAAACACTTCCAGTGAAGTCCAGTCTTTGTGTCATTGATTATATATGTTATGGGAAGACCTAATTGCCTTTTTAAAATTTGTATAGGAATTCTTTTGAATAAGGATATAGATTCTTTAAAAGACACTGCCTATATTTGTAGAACAGAAACCTAGAGGTGGAAGTTCAATAAAAATGTGTTCAACAGTTTTACTTTTATCTTTCACATCCTCATTCAGGTATTCATAATTGGTGGTTTTATTGATTGATTTATTTATTTATTTATTGATTGATTTATTTATTGATTTATTTATTTATTTATTTATTTATTTATTTATGAATATTTATACAGGATAAAAACGTTTTAATAATTGTATAATTAAAAAGTAATGTATACAAATACTTGAATCAACACGTGTCCTGTAAATAAGCAAATAGTTTTACTAGGTTTGTCTAAAAAAAAATGCCAGCTCATTGGTGTACATTTTCAGAAATCCAGTTATGCATGTGAAAAATGTGTCAGTATTCATTTAGCCAGGAATTTTCATGGAAGGAGGAAGAGAGAGTTGATGAAGCGTGGTATGGAACTGAGTTCAGCACAGAATTTTGTAGCATTGAGTATCTTTATTGCTTAGCAGCATCCAAACAGTAGTTAAGAATGTGGTGGTGTATATGTGTGTCTTCGTGGTGAAAGGGATGGAATTCCTGTGCAATTAACCCCCATGCTTTTGAGTTCCTATTAGTGGGCAGAGAAAGTTCTGATGCTCTCCTTAAAAAAGAGAGTAGATTTTGGGGCAAAGACTTTAATACCTTATTCCAGGAGCTGATACAAGGTGGTTGACTTTTATGTGAGAAAATTTATGAATTTATATGTAACATGAGCATCCCATAGATGTTTCTGTCGTGTTTTATGAGATTTTGTTGTAATCAAGATTTGAAAGTTTTTAAAAGGTTCTTCTGTTTATATCTTTTGTATAGAAACCAGGGATGAAAGCTCAATGAAAATGAGTTTGACATCTAATACTGGAAACTTTTTATTTTTTTATAATCCAAACACACAGAGTTACAAACTTCACTGATCAAGGTAGTTTGCATTGGCTTGCCTATTTAACAAAACTAAATATTTTACTAACCAAACTTTTGAAATGATAACAGTTCAGGATTTGTAAATGGTTTCTACACAATATATAGTATGTAGTATAAATGATTTTATTGGAAAGTTTGGTGGAAAGAAAGTGTTTTATGTTGTTGATAGTTAACGTAACTGAACTTAATACTATTGCCTACGCATGTGCAAAAACCATTAAAACGAAAATTGGCATTAAACACAGGCCACTTAAGAAACGCAATTAGCATAAAAAATCGAAATGGAAGAGGGACATTGAGAAAGAGATTGAAGAGATGCGTGGTGAAATATCGATTTTGAGTGAGATAGAAAGAGGAAAGGACCCAAAAACTAGAAATTCTCGAAAGATTAAAACAAAATTCAGAATAGGAAATATACCAGAAATTCCTCTAATTAAGGAAGAATTAAAACGAAAAACCCAAGCGAAAACCTAATGTTGAAGGTTTGAGAAACGAAGCAAGTTCTGCTGCCAGAGTAGGATTTTTAAAACAAATGCAAAAAAGTTTTACAGTGAATTAGGCAAATAACGGGATAAAGTGAAAGAATCTCCAAGTCAAGGAAATATTAAAAATTTTTGGAACGGAATCTGGGAAAGGAAAAAGTATATAAAGAATCTGCTGCATGGATCTCAAATGCAGCAGATACGACCGAAAGTGTTAAAGTACAAGAATAGGAGAGTATAACTGCCTCAGAGTTGAAGTCTGCCCTAACAAAAGCGCAAGAATTGAGATCACCAGAGTTAGACAAAGTGCTAAATTTCTGGTTAAACGCTGCACCACACCTTTGCTAAACTTACTCGATATAAATTGATGCAGCACCCGGAACAAACGCCTAACAGGCTGTGTGAAGGCATAACGTATCTACTTGCTAAAAGTAGTGAGACGGAGGATGCCAAAAACTGTAGGCCAACAACATGTCATTCCACAACACACAAATTACTTTAAAACTTAACTGACAGAACCTACAAACATCTGGAAGAAAACAATCTATTACCTTTAAAACAAAAAGGGTGTAGAAGAGGCTTATACGGCTGTAAAGATCAATTATTAATAAAAAAAATAATCATTGAAAATTGTAATACCCGAAAAAGAAACATGAGTTGTGCCTGGATCGACTACAAAAAGGCATTTGGTAGCGTTCCACACAATTGGATTCTGTGATCACTTGATCTTTCCAAAATCGCCTCGATTATCATTGATTTTTTGAAGTTTTATATGACTCAATGGGAAACAAGGCTGTTGTCTCATGAAACGGTACGGTTATATGCAACGATCTCCATATTAAACTAGGAATCTTTCAGATGATTCACTCTCTCACTCCTCCTATTTTGTGTTTCACTTATTCCACTTTCTTTGGAACTCAATTCCGCGGATATAAGATAGGTAATGATAAGATCTCCCATTTATTTTTTATGGATGATCGTAACCTTTACGGAAAAATGATAGTGAACTTGAAAGGCTTTTGAAAATTGTAAAAAGGTTCAGTGATGACATTTGTTTGGAATTTGGTCTCAGTAAATGTGCAAAAGTCACTTTCATAAAAGGTAGACTCATTAAATCTCTGAATTTTCAGCTCGATAAGGAAACTGTAATCAAGGACTTGAAACAGGAAGAAGTGTACAAATATCTTGGTGTAAATGAATCTAACGGTATTCAACACGAAGATATGAAAGAGAAACTGAAGAAAGAACTTGTAAGAAGGACCAGGGCAATTTGAAAAGTGAGTTAAACTCCAAAAACAGAGTTACAGCTATAAATACATTAGCTGTTGTGGTCATTACTTACAGTTACACTATTATTAACTAGAAATTCAATGAAATTAAAAAACTAGACACCAAAATACGTAAAATGCTAACGTATAATATGCACCATCCAAAATCTGATGTCGACTGCTTGTATGTACCCAGATAGGAAGGAGGTAGAGGTCTAACCCAATTGGAGCTCGCATAGAAAACATCCATCCTTTGCCTCCGTAGATAATTGAGTCTTACAGATGACTGGGTGCTAAAATAGGTGTACAGACATTATGAAAGGATGGGATTACACAGCAGCAAAGTTTGCTATGCTAATAATCTTATTAGAGCTGTGAGCGGTTGGGTTGCAGACCAAATGGGGCAGAAGAAATCTGTTCAGGGTATAATACGAGAACCATGGTCGAAAAGGCGAATAGAAAATGATGTTAAAGAATTGCGAAAGAAAGTAAATGTCTCGGAAAGAGAACGTAAAGCATTGGATTATTACAGAAGGCAGCTTTGTTGGGAACAGCAAGAATTTTACGAAATGTGCTAGAGACTTGAAAACAGAATTATACAAAAGACCTTTGGCCATAGGCTATGGCTCTTTGTAATTTGTTTGAAATCTCTCAGCCATATCCTCAGAAATATGGAGCAGGGGTATCACTTCGAAAAGATCAGTAAAAGATTAATCACCTATTGTTCATGGACGACCTAAAGCTTTATCCTAGTAGTCAAAAGGCCTTAGATTCGCTTGTACAGACAGTCAGAATCTTCAGTAATGATATTGGAATGGCATTGAGAATTGTGCTGTCTTGAGAATGTACAAAGGAGTGTTAAAGGGTTTCTCTGGTATAAAACTCCCTGATGATTGCGAAATCAAAGGCTTCAAAGAAGGAGAGAGTTTTAAATACCTTGGAATTCTCGAGGCTGATATAGTCAAGAGTAAGGAAATGAAAGATAACATATCTAAAGATTACAAAAGACGTGTTAGAAAAATTCTGGAAACCAAACTAATTGGGGGAATCTTATCCAGGCCATCAACACATATTCTGTATCATTGATCAGATGCTTGGCTGTTTTCATTGACTGGACGGTAGAAGAAATGAAATAACTTGACGAAAAAACTAGGAAATTGTTAACGATGCAGAAGGCTCTCCATCCAAAAACTGATGTTGACCGTCTCATCTACCAAGAAAGGTAGGTGGCAGAGGACTATTGAGTGTCGAAGACACAATACTGCAGGCAAGGGCTAGTCTAAACAGCTATGTTGAAAGTAGTAAAGAGGATTTGATTATTGCTGCCAGGAGTGTGAAAGGGGCGACGGATGTCAACGAAAATGCTGGTACGTTTATGAAAAGGAGGAGGAGTGAAAGAACAAGCAAATGGAAAGAAAAGCCGTTACACGGGCAATTCGTAAGGCAAACAGATGAGATTTCTAACGAGGAAAGGTGGCTATGATTGAAAGATGGATGTATGAAACGTGAAACTGAATCTTTGATAATTGCAGCGCAAACTCAATCCATTAGAACAAACTACATCAAAGCAACAATTGACAAAAGTCAAAGAAACGTTAAGTGTAGAATGTGCAATCAGAGTGATGAGACGATCAGCCATATACTTTGCGAATGCCCTTAGCTTGCACAGAGAGAATATAAAAGAAGGCATGATTGGGTTGGTAAAATAATCCACTGGGAAGTGTCAAGTTAATGGAATATCAGTCTCTTCTAAGTGGTATTACCACAATCCTCAAGCAGTAATTGAAAATGAAAAATGAAAAATATTTTGGGACTTTAATGTCCAAACTGATCACATCATTGAGGCACGTACACCTGTCATGATTGTTGTCGATAAAGATACCAAAACGTGTAGCATTATAAATTTTGCAGTACCTTACAATATTAGAGTAATTTTAACCAAGACTTAGCAAGGGAATTGAAGAAGCTATGGAACACCCCGATAAAGGTGGTTCCGATCATCATAGGAGTTTTGGGTACCCCACCAAAAAAGTTTAAAAAGTGGTTAGGAGAACTTGGGTTGAAAACAGGAATAGTCGAACTGCAAAAAACTACGTTACTTCAGTCTACAAGGGTACTTTGGAAAGTCCTTGAGGTTCGAGGAGTCTTGCTGAAACTATACCTCAAGGAAGTCCACTAGCGATTTACGA
>RDPX01000161.1:1714218-1724512 GCA_003991215.1 Morbakka virulenta
TAGTAGTAGTAATAGTAGTAATAGTAGTAGTAGTAACAGTAGTAATAGTAGTAGTAGTAGTAGTAATAGTAGTAATAGTAATAGTAGTAGTAGTAGTAATAGTAGTAGTAATAGTAGTAGTAGTAATAGTAGTAGTAGTAGTAGTAGTAGTAGTAGTAATGGTGGTGGTAGTAGTAGTAGTAGTAGTAGTAGTAGTAGTAGTAGTAGTAGTAAGACTAGTAGTAGCATTAGGAGGAGGAGGAGGAGGAAGAAGAAGAGGAGAAAGAGGAGGAGCAGCAGCAATGGTAGCGATGCTTGTGGTAATAGGGGAATTGGTACTTTTAAACTTGAAAAAGGAAAACAATCTTTTTTTCATAGTGGAGCAAAACTTGGCAGTAACCTACCACTATGTATGCGTAAAGTAGAATCTTTTACTAATTTTGAAAATATTTTGAAAAATTTTCAGTTTAGATATTTTTTATGGTTTTAAGCTTTGTAACGTATTTTTTTTCTTTTGATTACTTATTTTTTATTCATTTATTGTAATATGCCTCACAAGGATAGCAGTATTTTATATTTTTGTATTTGAAATTACTGATGTTTATCACCTGTCTAATTGTTGAATAGTAAACAAATAAAAATAAATAGACATGTAACTTTCCTTGGTGTCTGGGTCTTATAAACAATTTTTTATAGATATCAATTTGTTGTTTTTTTGCAGAGAAGTAAGTGGTATACATTATTATGAAATCCTAATGGTTGTCATCAGCATGGCGTTCTGGGATGACCCACAGATGGTCATTAATCATATCAGGCATTCTTGTGTAACAAGTGATGACACTGGTAAGTTCTGTTGCATCATTTAACAGAATTCATTTAACATTTGAGTCATTTAACATTTCTCTCAGTGTGGTTAAGCGAAAAACACTGCCGAAATAAACAGTCGTCTTGCGCTTTTCAACAGCTTCGGCCTTTGGGGATAAACATAGGCACATACTTTTAAGTGCAATCTTCCGAAATTTTGCATTTTTGTATTTTCTTAATGAATCCGTGAGGAGCCGTGACTTAATGGTTAGTGCAACTTCATCGTAATAAAAAATTCCGGGTTGGATTCCCCGAGCAGGCGACTTTGGAAATTTTACAAAAGAAAAAGCCATTGGTTAGCGTCAGGAAGGGCATCCGGCCAAGAAATTCCTCACTGCCAAATCCAAGTCCCTGTGAAAGGCACCGTCTGAGCCCCAGTTACTGGGGGAAATAACGTTAAAACCACAAAAAAAATGCAATATTTACAAAGCCCTCTTACCGTTGCGTCATTTTCCAGTAATCTATCTTCAAATAAAAGTTTACTATATTTTTTACCTAATTTGTGATTCAGCCGTGTTCTTCAGGTGAAGGTACACAATAACTCCAAACAATACAATGTACATCCTTACAGTTCTAACCTATTTCCCTTATTTTGTTCTTCAGCACAGTGCTATTTATCGTGCAGGGTTGTTCCACTTCCATCTTGTCCACTCGCATTTGATCACTGAAACAGCACCAAGTAAGAACATTCAGCATCCGAACATCAAATCATCATTGAATACACAGCTGGACTGCATACTGACTTCGTCGGTTTCTGCACAAAAAATTTATTGTGGGAGCCTTTGTCTACTTTGGCGCCATCAGCGTATTATCACAAATTTCAATACTTAATCTGTTGGAACATGCAAAAGAAATTCGAATGGTGCGCGGTTTTTTTCTCAAAGAAAACGTGTCAGCAAAGAATTTACAGGCTAAATCCCGAATCTTTCCTCCTGCCTTAAGACAGGGTCATTTAATTATTTAATCCAGATAATGTAGTGTCTAGCTTCCGTTACTGTAATTTTTGCATTCTTATGAGTAATTTCTTCATTTCGTCTTTTACAAAATTAATACCTAGTCAGTTAAAACGTTAACAATGCCTTTAGTTTAACTAGGATATATTCCAGGAAAAGTAAATATGAGATTATCTTTTGTTTGGTATTGCGCTTTATCCCATTTTTTAAAGATATTACAACTGCCGCTGGAGTCACAATCTTGAGAATGTATTAAATAATATTTTGTTTTTATGATGATGATTTAAGACGTGATTGAAATTTGAAAGTAACGCAGTAATAAACGAAATACATTTACTTGTATTCACTTTTATAGTTTATCAACATACCTGGATTATTATATTCTCAATTAATGTATATCTTATCTTTATACTGATTTTTAATAGACCACATTCAGGTTAATTGTTTTTAATCTTGTGAAAATAGATTTTCATATTGTTTGAGCAAATAGCATTATTTATGAGTTTTACTAGACTCCTCATTTATACATCACTCTCAATAGCCAACTTCTTAATCCTGGCGGAATTGTTATGTCTGAGACGAAGCAAGTGTTGTTACTTAGCTTAAACTTTAGCAGACAGATGTAACACTAATTAATTTATCAGCGATACAAAACTTTACGGTACTCCATATGTGAAAAATGCCTTGGAATAATCTAAGCCTTCAAGACTAGATAATACGTTCAAGAGTTTAAGAAATTGTGCCTAGTAAAATAGCAAGAATTTATTTATTTTTAATGTAAAAAAGCCCGAAATTCCACTTCAGTTCTTACAAAAAGCGTGTATTTTATAGTTGCTAGACGTAGACCTCAGAAAGGATTGTATTATGAGTCCAATAACTTTTGTGGTTTATAGACTTTCTCACGCTAGTGAATATGTAAAGCCCGCGCTTACAAGGAAGATATTTCATCTGTAGTATTAAAAGAAAACTAAACTTCTTCATTTGCTTCCTCTTCATCTCTTCTTCCTCTCTTCTTCTTCTTCTTCTTCTTCTTCTTCTTCTTCTTCCTCTCTTCTTCTTCTTCTTCTTCTTCCTCTCTTCTTCTTCTTGACTTGTTTTACTAATTCAATTTGCTTCGGTAGTTTGCACGTTCAATAGGTGTGTCTGTTGGAAGTAAGAAATTGAGAGTAAGAGATGTGCTTGAAAGCAGTTGGGTGCTGTCTCGACCAGCCTGCAGTTACAGAGGTCTGTTGATGCAAAACCCCATTGCTTTCGCGAGGCCATGCATCTTCTGTGGCTAACTCGCAGGTGATTTAAAGTTCTCCAGGTCGTCCAGGGTTCATCACTTCCACTTGCGATTTTCTCTTTGGGTACAACTAGATCACTGCTCTTGACAACTAAACTAGCATGTATATACCCAGTGGGTAGTAAATTTAGCCATTCAGTTTTAGTCTCAGTTCAATAGTATTTCAGACAGAAGCAGTTACAATTACACCGAACAGTCATGGAATGAAATACATTGCTGTTATTTGAATTATAAGTCGTTAGTTTCGTGGATTCGATTATTTTAGCCAATTCTCGATACCAAGACACTGTACACCATTATTAGTGAAAATGAAGTTAGGAGTTAGGCCGGTACATATTTTCTACCCTTGCTTTGACACTGAAAGTTTGACAATATCAAAATCATGATCCAGAACTCTGGAAAAACAAAACACAAAGAGAAATATAGAAGTATAAGGTTTTGCACTGAGTGGTATTTTTTAATAGAGTTGCCAATGTTTTACTGTTCCTGGTCCCTTTGACGTTAAAGTACCATTAGAAATTTCTAAACCTGTCGTTTAGACTCGTATGTTTCAGAGCAGCCTGTTTTTCAATGCTTTAAAAATAGGACGGTACAGCCGATTGTAGGGGAATTAAAGGGAAACTAGGAGATCAATAACTGTATTTTTTATTTCATAAACTTCATTTCCATAATTGATTTACATTCTTTCATCCCCCGAGTGTCTTAAGCACTGTACACAACTAATATACTATTCACCAGTAGCGAAATACGGGAGCATCCCAAGTATCTTTTCAAAGAAATCTGGTTGAGAACATACCAATAACTCGAGTCATAATACAACCTGTCCAGATATGACAACAGTACTCCATGCACGGGTTAAGGGTAGATATATAAATATATCTTTGTAGTCTATATCAATACTTTTTAATTAATAAAAATAGAGAATGGCCTCAAACATAAGGGCCTGCCCTGCGCGATACAAAGAATCAAGCGTTGTAGAAGCAGACTTACCAATAGATTAGATATAATGAGCCCAAGAAAGATAAAAAATGACAAATCAAGCATATTTAGAATAGCAACAATAGCAACCTCACTAGAGTTAACATCAGAATGAATCTCAATGAATATTTGGAGATAGGGATTTACTTTACACTGAACAATAGTTGCGATTTTTGGTTTATAAAAAAAATACCCACTTTCTTTCTAATTTTCTGAGAGTCTGACGGTCAGAAACTTTCGCATGTCTGACCTGTTATTGCTGAGTTGCCTTGTGTTTTATGTCAGAGTACAAGTATCAGCATAGATATTAATTAGCTAAATCAAGTACATGGAAGATCATTAATATAAAGGAGAAAGAGAGTTGGACCAAGTGAAGAGGCCTGAGGAACACAAGTATTGATGGAATGCATGTCAGACGTAATTCTTTCCGGTGTGACTTGCATTTTATAGTCTATGAGAAGGACTGAATGGTAATAAAGACTCTTCCATCAATACCGTAACCGGAAACCTTATGAAGCAAGGCAGTGTGCCACAGCCTTGTAAATTCCTTGAAAATAGCCTGAGCTATACCGCGTGCTTCGCCAGACATCTCCACAAGCGTACAGGTACGCTCCGTGATTACTGTCAAAAAATCACCGGTAAAGTAAGGTTTTCCAGATCCATACTGAATATCAACAAAAAGACCTAGGCCCTTCAGGATTTCCACCAGTACAGTGTTAATATGATCGTCCAGGTAGATTTTCACTTTCAAATAAACATCGTGTAGTGAACAGAGATTTAACAAAAGAATAACTCCTTAACGAAAGTACCATCACCGTTATTTCTGGTGGGTAGGCTGTTAGGTGAGTAGAGAGCATTTACTGTTTTAAATAGCTCTTTAACCAAGGGGAAGAAGGACACAGAAAATAAAAATAGTGACTAGCTGATACTCGTAGTTTTGTTTGTCCAGGGACAAACCCTATGGGTGCCTAAGAGAAAGCGCGACAAGGCCCTGTTGAGCTTTTTTTTTCGTTTTCATAGTATGTAAAAAATAATCGAGCGGAATGTGCTTTGACAATTCAATGCGTTAAGTTTGTTGATTGTCCATATTTGCCAAATCGCCGAGTTTGGAGCTGACGTGGAAAGAACATTGGATCACATTAGTTGTGAGCAAGTAATCTGTGATGCATTGTTTTGTATTTGGTCATTTCTCTTTCAAGTGTTCATAATTCTGCAAGCTTTTCCCCGTGTTTAAAAGTGGTATGATGTAAACGTCAGGTTCTTCTCGTCGTATTGAAATGTTGTTGCAAAATTTATAAAGCGCAACAAAAATTGTTTGTTTGTCAGTATTATTTGAAATAATCCCACGTTCTTTCAGCTAATGAAAAGAGTAGGGTAAAAAATGGAGCCACGAAATGACAGAGGAATCAGATATGTTGTATGAAAATCGCTAAGCGGTATGAGAGAACACGACAGTCTGTCATCTATTATCAGATTACGTGCAAAAATAGGACACCTTTGTCATGAGTCATGAGATTGATTTCTTTTTGTTGTTATCTTGTTGATTTTTCACTTGTTGTAGTTATCTTCAAAAGTCTCCTAATCCGACACGTTGACTCAAATTGAGCTTAGCTTGTTCTCTTGCTTCACCCTAAGGTCTTGTTTGTGCTTGATATAACATCAAAAGCGCAGTTAAGAATTAATAGGAAGCTTATGTCAATGTTTGAAATGCTTTTCACGCCTCAGTAGCTCAGGAATATTTACGTGCTTATGAAATATTTTATTTCTGTTCTTTTACCTACGATACAGAAATCGTAGAGCCTCGATATAAAATAAAGTGAACTTTACCCACCATCACATAGTGACTTTTTAATAGTTTACACCTGTTTTTTGGTTTGTCTTCACAGCATCCTTATGATCATGGAATTTCCTCTCTGGGGCCTACAACGACTCCTTTGAAAGCCACTTCACTTATTGTTTCTTTCTGTAATTTGTTGGCATGCCTTTTTCCACGGATCCATAGGGTATATCTGGCTTTTCTTCCGCTTTCTCCCCAGCCCTCCACATCAGTACAACGCCAGATACTGCACTTTCCCCAGTTAATTAGGCCCAGAATTACGTTATTCTCGTGTTTATTTTTGCTTCACCAATCTTTAAGCCTAACTCATGGGATGCATTAAGTACTCACGACACTGTTTCTCTTTAAATTCGCAACTTAACTGCTAATTTTCCGACCATCAGTAATTAGGACTACCATTATTGGCTACCATGCTGTAAAACTGGCTTGATGTAGCACTCCGAAGTTTGCTTTGTGACTATTGATTGTTGTAGGTGTTTTTGCTTTCCCAATGTTCTAATAGCATTTAGTTGTTCTGGTTCTTTTTAATTTAACCCACCTCTACATTTCCTTATCATATGCCTCGGATAAAGTTGCTTGCTGCCTATGTAAAGAGGTTGGGTATACAATTTGTTAAATGGTTGCACTCAAATTTTGAAGCATTGGAATGTGATCGGACAATCAATATTGAAATAGAGTTTTTTAATTACTGTCGACGCCAGTGTTATACAGTTTACGTACAGGAGACGCCTGCAATATTTCCACTGAATTAAATTCCGAATAGTAATGTCTATTTGAGAATTTCCTGAAAACCAAGGAAAAACCCACAAGGAATGAAGTACTTAACAGCCTCGTCTGATTTTTATTTTTCATGGACAAAAAACCATCTCTGCATTACAAGGGATTATCCAATCTGAATACAATTGAAGATAAGCTTAACGTATTGAATACATTCAAAAGGTTTCAGCCATGTTTTATAATTAACTTCAGTAAGCTTAAATGAGGGTGTGGATCATATCTCCATTGAGAAAATTAGTAAATCAAAGGAGGACTAGAAATCCTTTAGGTAGCTGACAGAAAAGGATATCCTAACAGTTAGTTTGGAAGTAATTAATGTACTCGAATACATTGTAAACAATCGTGTTATATTATCTAAGGACTCTGACCGTGGAGTAGCTGAAAAGACCGAAGTACGAAACTAAACAAACATTATTTGAAAAGAATTTGACATTTTGAGGATCAGCCCACAATAGGGCTACTATTCTCTGACAGAGTATAAAGAGTATGGTATATTTGAGGAGCCGTGGCTTAATGGTTAGTACAACTGCATAGTAACCAGGAGTTCCGGGTTCGATTCCCCGAGCTGTCAAGGAGAATTTGGAACTTTACAAAGAAGAAAAAGCCATTGGCTGGCGTCAGGAAGGGCATCTGGCCAAGAAATTCCTCACTGCCAAATCCAAGTCCCTCCCAAGGGCACTGTCCGAGCCCCAATTGCTAGGGGAAAATGACGTTAAAAAAAAGGGGGAAAAAAAGAGTGCATTTAAAAATTTGTGCCCATTGTACTTATGATGGAAAAAGTATTATGATCGTGGTTGGAAACGTCAGAAGCAGATGAAGGAGAATAAGAAAAAGAAGAATTGCATCCATTTATGTATCAGTTTATAAATTATTACTTCTTGGTAACTGTTATAAATGTGAAAAGTATATCTGCACGGAACAGGATTCGAACCAGTCACACATATACTTGTATGCGTCGCTGGGGTAAACCCAAATAGAAACTATGGTTACAAAAATAAGAGATTGGTAGCGAGCGCCGATAAGTCCCCTAATAGAATATTTAGTCGTGATGGCCTTGGGCACTGGTTCGAATCCAGTTCAGCGCTCACAAAATTTTCACCATTACATTATTTTTACAAATTCTTGGTAACTATGATAATCATGTTAGGAGAGACTAGATTCTTGCATGTTCTTAACTGTTACGTTATGGCATACCGAATGATCTCGACTAAGCTCAGCTCTCCAATGACCATCCTACAGAAAAAAGGTGGTGTAAATATTAGCGGTGTGTGCTATTTGTCATATAATGGAAATCACAAGAACATTATCTTTACTTTATAAACCCTACAACAGTTTATTCTGAAAAAATAGTTTTAACATTTTCTTATTTTTATGCCTTTTTTACTGTGTTTTTGATAAGCACTTGTAAAAGGAACTACGTTAAGTAAGACGAATGCGTGTGGTCGGAAACTGCATGGCATTTTTGAAAACGTAATGTAATTATTTGTAATACTCACTTCTGGTATAAACTCAAACAGAAAGTTACATTGACCCATCCAACATCTGAGCGTCGTCACATTATCGATTTTTCTCCTAGCAAATGCCCTACAGAAGGGTTGTGCAGATTGTGATACAGATCACAAATAAGCTGAGGGAAAGTTGAAATTGCATATCCCAAATGAGATTCCCGAAGCGTATTAACATGAAAGGGAGTTATCAGTGGAAGGTTTAAACAAGTCGAGGGTCTAGACATAGCAGTAATGAAAGCAGCGATTCTTTCAGATAAAGTCTACTTCTTAGGAGCAGATGTACTTGGGTTCGCTCTGAGTAAAGGAACGTAAGGATTGCGTTGGCGATAATGACCCTATTCGAAGCCAGTTAGAACAAAATTGGACGACTAAAAAACATGCTGGATAGGGATTCGAAAACCAGATTTGATTCAGAGAATTTATGTAAAGCTTAGCAAGCTAAGTTTCAACAGAATTTGAGGATAGATAAAAAACATAACCTGGTCAATTGTCACTTTAGTGACCCAAAAGGGGTTCGATGCAAAGATTTGTTTTGTATTTGTGATTGTCTTTGTTTTTGTGTTTGTTTGTTGATCTGTATTCGTTTATCGAGCCATCTAATCATAGCCATTTTTAGTTGCCTTTTCACTACGCTTTTATACCTTGGTTGGATAACTAATAGCACACAGCAAAACATTCAGCGTGGTCAAACCAAGAAGCTAATTATGCCTGTTTTGCTTTGATAGTCATTGTTACTATTATACTTAGTCATTCGAAGTTATTTGTCTTTCTTTTACAAAGTATTATCTTTTCAAGTTGTAATACAGGAAGTCTGTTATGATAACGTTTTTGATAATGCGAGGAAATGATAAGAAATAAAACGAGGCGGTGGTTTTCATTTGTGGTTCTGACGTTTGTTCTTGTAACTTAATTTTTGTCACCTCCATTTGTATTTTGTTGTATGTTCTTTATTTTAAAACTGTATTTATATTGTTAAGTTTAGTAGAAACGGGAAGTACGTATCAGAGCTATTATAGCTTTAAAACTTTTTGTTTCTTTATTTTCTTTGATCGGATAAACTAGTGAAGGATTCTGTATCCCAGAACGATAAATGAAAAAGAATATACTATTTATTTATTTATTTATTTATTTATTTATTTATTTATTTATTTATTTATTTACTTACTTACATGTTTGTTCATTTATTTTATTTTTTTGTTTATAATTGCAGTTACGCAGTCACGGCAAGAACCCAAGACAGTTTCTTGTGGCTTCTGCTTCAGCTGGTCTGCAAACTATTTCTGAGATCTTTCTCCAAGCATTTCTATCCTGTGCTGTCAATTTTCTCTGTTTAAAACCCTCCTTTTACCTCAGACTTGGCATTGAAAAGCCTCTTTTAATTATTTTCGCTCTGGTGATATATTTGTTTATGGATGTTACGATAGTTTCCTGAGGTCTGCTTTTATAAACTCTTTTTATGATCTTTTGTGTGAGAGAGTGGGAGAGTGAGTGAGTGAGTGAGAGAGTGAGTGAATTGGTGAATGAGAGTGAGTGAGTTGGTGAATGAGAGAGTGAATGAGTTGGTGAATGAGAGTGAGTGAGAGTGGGAGTGTTAGAGAGCGAGTGAGTGAGTGGTTTTGGTATGAATAGCTTGTGTGAGAAAATTCGGGACAGAAAATATTTGTAGAAATTTTAGACAAAGGGCGGTTTAGGGAGGCTACATCTATGTAAACAAGGATACGAGACTTAATTGTGCTACTTTAGAATGTATGTGCCTTTCGTTGAGCAAGCATCAAACGTGACGTAAAAAGATGCATGTTACTTAAAGAAGCAACAAATCAGTGTCAGTGTATTTACAAACATGTTCTAAGATATCCAATATTAACAATGTTTACGACCAGAGCTAAAATTTGCCAAAATTAATATAGGAACGATTATACGACAAAACAGCTACCGCCAAAATAGCTACCGCCTAAATAGCTACCCCAAAACAGCTACCGGGACAAAATAGCTACCGACAAAATAGCTACCCCCAAAACAGCTACCTCAAAACAGCTACCGACAAAATAGCTCCTGATCTTCTCCGCTACCCGGACAAAACAGCTACCGACAAATACCTACTCGTCTTCTCCGC
>RDPX01000161.1:1726026-1754012 GCA_003991215.1 Morbakka virulenta
GCAAAGCGATTGTGCGGTTTTCGCTTTTAAGTTTTAGTTTTCAGACACGTTTGTTTTGTAACCTGGGCAGGTGTCAGATGCCGTGACAACAGTATGCGATGCAAAAAAAACACAAGAAGTATAATTTTGGTAAATAAAATGATTTATTAAAATTCATTTATTTATTCATGTCGTATGATGAGTGAACAAATGAATTTTTTCAAGTTGTCACGCGCCCGGCATTATAAAGAAAGAGCTTTTTTATTTATAGTGGTTAAAGTTGTTTTTACTTCGAAATAACAAAATCTTATTTGATTTGAGAGGTATTTATTCTTGTTATCTTAGATTACCTCGTACTTTTATTTTGCATGTCGGATAATTATCTAAATTTCCATTTGTTTATTTATACCCAAGAATTTGCAAAATTTTCACGTGTGTTATTTTTTAAATCATAGTTTTGTGAGGTTGTGTCAGTTTACGCCAACCACCTCTAGCCCAAGTGTACGCTAAACTTTCCCAGTGGCAATATACACCAACCAGATATAGTGAAAACATAAACCAAGCATTCTTAGTAGGTGGAACCTTTTCACATTGTATTTGTAATAAGTACTTTCCCTACTTATGCAATTACAATGTAAATTATCTCAAAGATACAACGCTAAGCATTGGCAGAACCAGGTGCTCTCGCAGTTTTCATGTGGAAATATCAGACTTTTAAATACATTTTTATGTGAAATATTTTGTTATATTTTTAGATAAATTTGATATAAAATTTTCGAAGTCTTACTCGAGTTAAAAACACACCAGAGATACCCTAACCCATACCTAACTGGAATTTACCCAGTTAGGTCAGCCAGATCAGTCACCACTGCCCCACACCCTTTACACAGGGTCCATTGTCAGTCGTCATTTGATTTCGTTATTATGCAGTTTTTATCTCCCTGTGTATACTTGCCCTACACAGTTTTAGCGGTTCGGCTTGCCCTCGTTAGCATTTGTTCACTTATTTAATTCGGACGAAAGGCGCATACACTTTGCTTGTTGATTTGTCATGAGTCAACAAGTCAGTACGAGCCTCTCTTGTGAGAAGAAAAATTTGCTACATTCAGACTTAAGATGCGCGAAAGATGAATTCACTTATAAATATTGATTCAGTGATTTCAGATGATATCACGGGAATAAAAGAACAAATAAACAGAAAAACGGAAACCAATGAAAAAGCTGAATCTTGAAGAAGAAAATGTCTAAAAGTTGATATGAATGAGGTTTCTTAGGAATATATATATATATATTTTATATTTATATATATTATATATTTATATTTTCATAATATGTATTAATAATTTTATGTATAAATATAAATTTTTGAAAACCCAATACCAACATGGCTTTTGCTGTAATGAGGTAAGTACAGATAGAAAAACAAAAGTAAGGTGGGGCGGAACACTCGGCCAGAAAATTGTTATAGATACTAAAACATTTTTGCGTTTTCGTTTCAAATAGTATAGTGTTTTTATTCTAATTGCTGAGGTATAATTTCCATAAAATAGGACTTTTCCCTATTTATAGAGAAAGTATTTTGAAAAAGAATCCGCCATTTCAGACGGCTTTGCTGCTTTATTGTTGTTAGAATGTTATTTATTTTCCTGGATGCGCTTCTTATTCTTAATTAGAAAGTATAGCAAACACTTTACTCGTAAAGGGTTTATTTCTTATAAAGTAGCGTTATGGATGGATAATAATTATGTTGTTTTAGATTAGAGATGAGACCCCAGATCGTACGTAATTGAAGATAGATCTCTACACAGCCTAAAAAAATGCAGACATATCACATCAGCACAAACAAGAGATTGCGTCTGGACATGGAAATGAAGAATGTCTGTGGACGTTACCTGACTGAATCCCAGATCAAGAAAGCCTCTGTTTTTTACGTTACAACATCTGGGTTTTTTTGTCTTTCTCCACAGCTGCAGCTTTCTTTACTTGTGGCTAGAAAATCTTTAAATATTTTCACCAAGAGCTGGGTTAATTCGACGCTTAATTTGACCTAATAAAAGAGACCTTAAAGGAAAGCATTTGTTGAAAAGACTACCATAAATATTTCAAAACAATGATTTATGTCTGTCTCCAAAGATTAAACTTTGTCGTGTAAGCTTATAGTAATACCATACCCGAGGAGACAAATGTAGGCTTTTTAATTGATTAATGTATTTCCTCTTATGTGCCCCCGGGGGTGCCTATTTAATTTTTACGCTTTCACAACCGGCACTTATTGGAGAGAGGTGCTCATAAGAAACCAACGCTTGTTTCAAAAGTTAAAAAGAGCTAACATCAGATTTTACATACAAAGTGGATTTTTGTCAGAATAAAACGTGTTGAGGCGTCGAAATGAAGGCCTTGTTTCAGTGGCTTTAATTATATGACAAATAACCGACACATTTTTACAAATAGGGTTTTTGAATCTCAATAAAATCAACCTCATCGTCGGAAGGATCTAATACATTAAATTCGTGAATGGATTTAAAAAAATGAGCCATTGTTTCTCAACATAATTTGTTGTTTCGGAATCGCAAACCCCACTTCACAAAGTGTACTTTACTTTAAACAGTAAACAAGATGACCTTCATTATTTCCATCGGTAGAAATATTAAACCCATACACTTTAAGTGATTTTTCTATAACGTCACTTGAGAACTTTGACCAAGGTTCAAGTATTTATTCATTTTTTTCTTGGTGGTGTTTTGATGTTGCTAGTTGCAGTATACTGCTGAATTTCGTCACTTTACCATACATCAGAGAAGCCCGTTAGCACTGCCTTGAACTGCTTGTTATACGTTACATCACAAGACTGCAAGTACTTTGTGCAGCCTCCCGGCATAGCTATAGAGTCCACTGTGCTATCAGTGTCTTCATTTATTAGCTTTTTTCCTCTGCCCTCCAGTATTTTTTAATCACACGGCCCTTTTTGACCGAACAATTTAAACTTCTGTATGCTTTCCATTCTATTCTTTTATAATTTTTTTCGTCAAACCGTACTTTCTTGATGCGGCACGATTAGTAAAATTGGCGTAACCAGTGGTTGGCAATCCAAATTCTATGGTGTAAGAATTTATCTTCTCTTCCAGGAAGAAAGTAGTTTTATTGTTTGCACTGGGCATTGTAAATAATAAAAATTAAGCGATTGTTTTCTTATCGTTTCGTACAATATAAAAAACTCAGTTTGGGAAACACTGGAACTGTTGTATCATTATCCATCCATTATGAAATGTACAACGTATAAAAGCGTTGCGAATGTCGTATGACATTTAATGAAAAGCAAGTCTTGTTAGTTGGTGCAAACTAGAAAGTGGCCAGAAGCAACAAAGTAACAGACTTTGAAGTTGCCGATCAAATTGATTTTGAAAATAATTTCTGTTGACATTTCGTCCATAAAATTGTTTAGACTCCAGTACTAAATAGAAAGCTCAAAGTTCGATCTGACAAACGGAAAAAGCATTAGGGACTGACAGAGACGCACTTGGAATTTATAAGGGCGAAGAGTTACTCGTTGGTCATGCTCCGATATAACTTTGTTCTTTGTTGTACTGTATTTTTTCTTGAAATTTGTAAAAAGAACCGTTAGATATGTCAAGCTGCAGGAAAGCGTAGTTGATAATTTTTCTACTCTCAAATCGCCACTGTTTTTTTCACTGTTACTTTGTATAACTGAATCTTCACAGAAGAATTTTTTTTTCATTTTAGGGATGTCCGAAATGGTGATAGTCAAGGATGAACCTGACATAGTGCAGTCAAGAAGAGGAAGACGCTATGGTGCACATAATGATGATGGGTATGTAAAATGCATTTGACGGGGATTGTTATCTATATCATACTTTAAAAACCCAGTTTTTTTAAGCATGACATAGGTAGCAATGTGCTTAGAGATTAAAAATATGAAGTAAGTGTTTGGAGAATGGTGGTTCCCAGACGGGATCTTGACGGTGACCCGTAAAACCAGTCAAGTCTTTATAGTATGCCTTCAAATGCCCAAAGATATCTATTTCTACGCCATTTCCTCCCTGTCCTCACCCCGTCACCTTCCTATTTCCTGTTTCATTCTTTTTTTGTCTTTTATTTCTTTCCCCTTTTCCACTCTGTTGTTTTTTTTACAGTTTTCTCAACATTTATCCATCGATCCATCCATCGATCCATCGATCCATCCATCGGTCCATCGATCCATCCATCCATCCATCCATCCATCCATCCATCCATCCATCCATCCATCCATCCATCCATCCATCCATCTATCCATCGATCCATCTATCTATCTATCTATCTATCTATCTATCTATCTATCTATCTATCTATCTAACTATCCATCTATCTATCTAACTATCCATCTATCTATCTATCTATTCATTCATCTATCTATCTATCTATCTATCTATCTATCTATCTATCTATCTATCTAACTATCCATCTATCTATCTAACTATCCATCTATCTATCTATTCATTCATCTATCTATCTATCTATCCATCTATCTATCTATCTATCTATCTATCTATCTATCTATCTATCTATCTATCTATCCATCTATCTATCTGTTTATATGTTTGTCCTCTAATTTTTTGATATCCTGAGTGATTGAAATAAATTATTTTCTGCTGGAAACGAGAAGTATATTCCAGCCCTTGTTATTTTCAGGGACCCATGAAGATGCAGGTGCCTCCGCCAGACAGAAAATAGTCTTAAAAAATAATCATTTGCTGATTTTTTTTTCTCATTTGAGAATAGAAAAGTAGAAAGTTTCATAAGCAAAAAGAACCCCCTGAGCATGTTTTAACGGCTTCCAATCACAAAAAATGAATTCACCGTTCATTTCTGCAGAACATACAGGAAAATATTGGCGGTGTTAACAATAATTCATATTACATTGTATTATTAATGACTTTATCCATAATTGATTAGCATCACCCGTAGCCCACTTGAGGATTTGTTTTACGTTTGCAACCACCAGAGGCAGGCCTGTGAATTTTACGCTTACCGCTTACCAATATCAGAATGGTGTAAAGCATTTCGGTTATTTTCTTTACAAGCAGTTTCTTCAGTTCTTTTCAGTGACCTCAAACTACGTTAGAAAATGCCTTTCCTAATTTTTGTAAGGTACATCTTTGGTTTTCATTGGTCAGTCTTCGTTTGTTTTTGTACTTTAGATAGCATAAACAACAACAACAACAACAACAATTATTTACGTGGGATGTTTTCCTTGAGAGTTTACTACAAACTTCAACGCCATGTTGTTCAGTTAACCCGCATTCCCTAATTTTACCCCAGTTTCTCGAAGATCCGCTTTAAATTAACTCAAATGTTTGGTGGACGACCTCGTCGATAACATCAGAACAACAGAAAACCAAAACACTATTTGCCTTTATCGGATTCTAACATTTTCTTTCATTTATTGGTATATTATGAGTAAAACATTTTATTACGTTGCACGGGAGAATGAATTTGCACGAGTTTAGTGTATAAAAACAATGACCACTAAGCCACTTGTAATCAATATCTGGAATTCATATAAATAATAAAAGTGGTACAGCACATGCGCATTTGCAAGCCAATTCCATTAAACTGAAAAATGGCAAACCGTTAAACCAAAGAGCATTATTCCTGTCCGGCTCTTTTGTTGTTTTTTGTTGTTGTTTTTGCTGTCGTTTTTTGTCGTCGTTTTTTGTCGTCGTTTTTTGTTGTTATTTTTTGTTGTTGTTTTATTACCTGCCATGTACTTTGTCATTTGGCTTGATAACAGCAGGTATTTCTAGTTTTTGTTACGGTACCAAAATCGGATGCAGATGATGGTTTTTTGATTAATTAAACATCATGTTGGATGGGGCTTTGATCTTCTATGGTAATGATGTAATTCTTTTCTTTCCTATTCGTCTTCGTTATGTTTTTAGAAATCCCCAATTTTTGTACATATTTTTTTTTCCCAGCAGCCATGCTATACAACTAAAGTGCAGATTCTTATCAATTATATGTCTTCTTTGCATGTTTTGGAAACTTAATTTTAAGAGGTGTGTCTCAGACATTTCTTTTCTAACGTTTTTTCCCCTCTGGCACTGCGTTAAAACAATGTCTTTGTAAGGGATTTTAAGAAACCACCGAAGGGCGTAAGGCCATGTGCTGTACCCGACGTCAAACAACGGCTTCTTTTGGATTTCGAGGCGACCACAACCGAAACCCAACTCCGAATGTTTTAATTACTATCCAACTGCGCAACACATTAAACCACAGCTGTCACACATGATGACCTAAAAATCTAAGGAAATGTTTCTCGGTGTTTTAATCCTTGAAGTTTTTAATTACAGTTTTTCATCGATGTTATTAACAAAAGCATTCTAAATTCATTACTTTGTGCGCCGTTTATGGGATTAATCGACAAGAAGAGCAGATGTTCAAAGCAGTTTTATTGCCAGATACCAAAAGCCGGGTGATATCGGAGATTTTTAGAAGCGTGTCATTTTAGAATTTTTTATTATCCCTTTCTTACCTCCCCGAAAAAATGTACTTCATATCTTGCCACTTGTCTGAAGTTGTTTGAGAGGTTGATTGAGGCTCACTTGAGACAACTTGTAAAGATCATTGACAATAAGTATGCCTTCCAAAGGGGAGAGTTTACAAGATAGCCAATGTTCTGCCTTCGCATGTTGCAAGAAAAGTATAGGGAATACAACAAGGAATTGTATATGGTGTTTGTAGTTCTAGAAAAAGCATATGACATAGTCCCACAGTCTCGTATGGTATTGTTTGAGAAGGAGGCAAGTACCAGAAGCATACATAGAAATAATCTAGGACATGTATGAAAAATGGACTACTCAAGTAGATACTAAAGCAGGGTGTCAAAAGAGATTAGAATTGATGTTGGTCTGAAGTCCACTATTATTCATAATAATAATAATGGATATAATAGCCGAAGATTGTGAGGAGGGAACACCATGGTCAATGCTTTTTGCGGATGATCTCATCATATGTGATGAGGAAGCAGAAAACCTAGAACAGAAGCTGGAGAAATGGAGAAGAAGGTTAGAAGACGTAGGATTGAAGGTCAACAGGGATAGAACCGTCTACTTGCCACCACCAGGCAATAGTAAAAACATCAGGCTCAGACAGTATGGATCTACAGATAAAATACACCTTCCTCGGTGTGAAACCTTTAAGTATCTAGGAACAACATTACGCCAAGAGGGTGGATGTCAGACAGGTAGAGTTGCGAATTGGTAAAGCGTGGAACGGGTGGCACGAGATGTCAGATGTGCTCGGGGACAAAAATGTTCCCAAGAGACTAAAAGTGCTAATCTACAAGACTGTCATCAGCCCAGTTCTTCTGTATGGGAACGACACATGGCCTGTTACCGAAAACCAGACAAAGAAGACTGTTGTGTGAGAAAAGAGGAAGCTGAGATAATGCCTTGGTAAAAGCTTGGAGGAGCACCGCAGAAATAAAGACATCAGGAAAGAACCTGAATGACCAGCGTGGAGATCAGCATTACAGAAGTGTACCCAGCAAAAACCCACTCCCCGACAAGGAGAATGCCGTGAAATGTGAGAAAAATAGGTGAGTTAGAGAATGTCACAACCGAATTTATAAACTGTAGGAAATGAATGTTGGGAAAATTTGCCTGTACTTTCAGACTTGAATTCAGAACTTTTCTTCTATATAGAAATCCAGCTGCTGCATGTTCTACTTGACACTTATCACTGAGTTGCACATTCATTTATCACAAAATTGTTGGCAGAGAAGCACCAGATAGCATTCTTTTGTTTTCAGCTTTGTATTCAAGAGAATAAACACGTCATTTCGCTACTTTGAAACATGTCTCCCTTGCGGAAAAGAAAACAACTTTATATCATAGTAACTGACTAATCACTCCAAATTGACGCTTCCTGATGGCAATAAAGTGGAAGTAAATGCCAGGTTTGTGAACAGTAAACTTCTGCCCTGTATATTAACTCATGTTTGGCCATAGACATTTTTTGCCATAAATTTGAAGTATTTTTTTTTAGCTTTTACTCATTGTGTCTTGGTTTTTAGAATGGATTTCATGGACTACTCACAATCATTTGACATTGCAGTTTCACCAAGTATGATAGGAAGGACGCCAAAGTCGAGTAAAGGGAGTGACAAATACAGGAAAAAGTAAGTCTTGGTTGTCAGTGTAACAGTTTTTACTCAACACTTGTTATTTCGGTACGTTAATGGACATGGTTTGTATGTGGTTTTAATTCCATTTTTTACTAAGCTAAGATATATTGAACATTTTAACAGTGCCCAGTGATGTCAAGGATACGCGCTAAGTTGTCAAAAGGGAGTCAAATGTAGGAAAAGGTTTTTTTTAATACATGGCTATTTACACGTGTTGCGAAATTGAACAACTTGAGCAAATTGAACAACAAAACTGAACCTAGAGAACAACTAAGATCATGTACATTTGTCGCAGAACCAAAGCTGCCATAAACTAATTCAAAGCTCGATGTGGCTAAGCGCAGTATAACTCTAATTCCATGCAGGTCACATTGCCCTCAGATAGTTCTTTTATCAAACAGAACACGCATAATTTGATTCCCACTTCACCCTGCACCATGCCATGTAAAGCATTTCACTCCGTCATGGCGTCGACCGAACAAAATCCCACCTTGCTTTATCAATCCTACAGATAATCTTCCAGGTATTTAAACCATGCAGTATGTTAACACCCTCATAATTCCAACCCACCAGGATTCCGCAAAGCACCATTAACATCTTCACCGACTCTAATGTTCCCAACCCACCGTATTTTGCTATCTCCACATTTGTCTTACCGCCAGACATTACTAGTTACATATTACTTTTCTATTTATAATGTGTGACGTATAACTCTTTAACAGAAGCACAGAACAAGTCTGTAAACACATCCATTGGCAAGCTAAACAAGGAAAGCTATCAGGTAAACGTACCGTGGGATTTTTTCCCCCACTTTATTGCGATAGTATTTAATCTGCATTTTTTCGTCGATAAAATGGCTTAACCAGTTGCTTGGACACATAATTTTTCTTTGTAATGATCATCCGCGCATTCAAGTTCTGCTATGTCAGTGATCACATTAATAGGATACGATAGCACTACAAGAGAAGAAATAGCTTTGGGGCGAGTGCATTAACACCTAATTATTTTTGTTTTGTATTTAGGGCATTTGTAATTCGCCCAATTTTATTTACTTAAATTGCCAAATTGGGGAAGATTTAAATCGGAAGGCACCAGGCTTAAAATGTTAAGCAACAGATTTTCGCCCTTTTAGTTTTATTTAACTGCAAATCCGTGCCTTGCGCATTGTTGCGACGACTCACACACTTAAAAGGTGAGTGAGCCAGCCACGTGGGGATCAATACATAAATAGTATATCCCAGCAAAGGCCGCTGCAAAGTTGCAGTAAAGTAACAAAATGCGATCGCTTGATATTTTGAATGTGAAAAAGTTTTCTCAGTTGGCAGCCATTTTTATTCTTCTGACTTCTGACTGTTCGATAAAGAAAATAGGGAAGTTTAAAGATGTAATAGTATTTTAATGTGTGTACCTCATTTTTGTTTGAATAGAGTTCTTGTTTTTGATATTAGTTTCCACCTCTAATTGATGTTTGCATTATCATTGGCATGATGGTAATACTGTTAAGACGGTAATGTAAGGTTAACAGTGAAAAAGGAAACAAACGAGGAAGGAGAAGTTAAATCATATTTGACATTGTAGCATTTTAAAAAATTTAAATGCTTCTTCTTCTACTGCAAGAAAGTGCCTTAGAAGATCAAGCCTGGATAAAACCATGCGTCATTGTTTACATATGACTAAATGACAGCTTGTAATTGAGATCAAATCCAGTTGACTGAAGTCGAATTTTTGTTTGTTTTTGAGACTTTGTAAATATTTTTTCATATTTACATTGCAAGCCTTTCTTTGCTAGTCTTATTTTTCACATTGTATGTTTGCACATACACAAACCTGTGTTTTTTTTACAGATGAGGATATTGCAGTTTTATTCAATAAAAAACTACTACCTATGAAAGTTGGACGGACACCTCCGAAAGAAGGAAGTTCTTTATTGACACAGCTGTTAACAGATTGCTCCTTACTTTCTCAAAATCCTTTTGCAGAATTTTCGAAATTTGATGGTGAGGTAAGACCTGTGTTTTACTTAGCATCACACTTTAGTCAACGCTAAAGAATTCGTTTTAGCAGACAAGCGTCTGCGTGTGTGTATGTGTTATGAAACAATTTGAGGAGCCGTGGTTTAATGGTTAGTGCAGTTGGACTGGAACCAAGAGTTTTAAGGGTTCGATTTCCTGAGCGGACATAAACACTTAGGGACTTTACACTAGGAAAAGCGTCAGGGAGGCCACCCACCCAAAGAGTTTCTTCACTGCCACAATGAAGTCCCACTGAAGAGCATCTTTCTGGGGGAAAATGCAGTTAAAAAGAAAAAAAACCCTACAGAACATAAAACAAACAGTGAAACTCTGATGCAACGAATTTAAGGAGTTTTTTTCTAAATTCGTTGTAGGTGGAACAGACCGAAAGAAGGGAGTATGAAGGGGGAAAAATATGTTCGTTGTAATAGAAAAATCGTGGTATCAAAGCTCGTTATACGTGGAGTCCACTATGTATATTTTCATACATACTTTAATAGAAAAAGTATGTATATGAGAAGCTCTATTTTTGACATTGCTTTTTTCCCTCTTTCTGATATGTCGTTTATTGCTGAATTCACAATCATTGGGGTACTTTTTACTGAAAAAAATAACAACTCATTTTGTTATTTTATCTATTTTTATCAATTGTTATGTGTTTTTATATTTTTATATTATCAAAGTGTTGATCAACATTTAACTAGTTAATAATTATACATGTTTATTGAATAATGGTCTTTTTTATTTTAGTATTTTTGAGTTTTTGATAGGTATAGCATGTCTGATCACTCACATGGGTACACATCGTCATTTGATCATTCAAACATATATGAGATTGCTTATTTATGATTTTGTTTAAAATTCTTTGGTTTAAGAAGCTCTGAACATCGGGACATATGTCATTCATGTAAGGTTATATATGTTGTTTTGCCCCACAATTCATGGCCTAGTCCCTGGCTGTTTGTTTTTATGTTTTATCTTTTTCCAAACTTAACTGCACAATATAAAGATAATATAATGTATTTATGGATCATATTTAGTTAATAGTTGCTACACTCGTATGCTTCGATACATTAAGAAAGAACTTCAACTGAAAGCAACATGTTTCAAACAAAGAATTATACAAAAGCCTACCCAAAGTTGCCGATACCATTAGAGAACGCCGACTTCGCCTCGCAGGACACTGCTTCAGAAGTGCAGAACCTGCAGCGCTCACTGTGCTGTGGAAACCACGCTATGGTTAAAGAAATGTCGGCCGACGTACACTGGACTAGGCTACCCTGCTCCATGAAGATACAGGTCTACCAATACTCGATCTTAAGAAATCGATGAAGAACGGAGACTCGTGGAGTAGGCTGATGGCTGATCCTGAATTCGGGTGCGCCCGATTGACGATAATGATGATGATGGGTGGTATTGTAATTAAGGCTTGTAGTGTTATGAATAATTTGAAGTCTCCCTCTGTGTGTGTATATATATACACAGAGGGAGGCTTCAAAATTTTGTTTTATTTATTATATTTATATATATATATTTATATATATATACGCTCTCTGTAAATGGTAAACAAAATGTGAGTTTTGTTTTTACAGGCTGTGCAGGGAACATGCCCAACGAAGAGTTTAGAAGTGTTTATGGCATTTTTAGGAGACGTATGTATTTCTCCATTCTTTCATCCTAGATACAACTCATGTTAGTCAACTTTAATTTCACTACTGCAGTGTTTGTGAAACACGATATCAATACCTTAGTTGAATATGAAGAATTCCTGGGATATAAACTTATTACTATTTTGTTTTGTTTTTTCATTTGTTTTTTTACCGCCAGTGTCAAGTCTCACCCAAAGGTCGAAAATAAGAGGAACACATGCCTCGTAATTTTTGAACTGAAATTAAATTGTAAGCATAGCATTTTTGCTGCTTATTCATATGGAAGGATTAAAGATCTAATCTTAGAATTTTTTTAATTCATTTAATTTTTATTTTATTATTCTGACGTTTAATACTGTTTTTTTAGTAAAAACGTTTTGGTTTTGACATATATTTGTACAACATGGATTCTCCCATTCTTAGTTAGGATCAGACACTTATGAACGTTTAAGAAAAACTATTTTTTGAATCATTTGCCTTTATCCCATTCATTAATTTTTTTCTTATCTTTTTATTGGCAGGAAGAAAAACAAATCCCCATGTCGGTTGTTGCTTTAGGTGAGTTGTACCCATGATTTGGTTAAGAGTTCATAAACAGCCTCTGCTTTTTCATTGAATTTTTGTTGTAAAAAATGAATGGAAAGTTAGCATTTTTGATAGGAAACTCAGGGCTTATTTGTATTGGCAGATAACGATTTACAGTTTTTCGAGTGAGGTATGTAGGTATGTTAGCCATAGAAGAATAGGAAAACCCTTTGATTTGTCTCTACTACTTCTACTTCTACTACTACTACTACTACTACTACTACTACTACTACTACTACTACTACTACTACTACCACTACTACTACTTCTATTAATACTACTACTACTACTACTACTACTACTACTACTACTACTGCTGCTGCTATTACTACTACTACTGCTGCTGCTATTAAATACTACTACTGCTGCTGCTGCTATTACTACTACTATTGCTATTACTACTACTATTACTAATACTACTATTACTACTACTACTGTTACTACTACTACTATTACTACTACTACTACTACTACTACTACTACTACTACTACTACTATACTTCTTATTATTATTCTTATTCTTATTCGTATTATTCTTATTATTATTGTTATTGTTATTATTATATTTAGAAGAGGCATAAGTATCTTTTTTCAAACTCTGAAGATAAAGAATATATTAATGACAATATATTCTTAAATGCAAAAGAAAATTATGCCTTGATTACTTAGAAGATTATGTCAATGAAAGGCACTTTTCTCTAAAAGTCTTAAAAACTTTCGTTTCAGCAAACCTTGTCAAGAAAGAATGACAAGAAATTTAGAAAATAGTCCTTATTTGTTGTTTAGTGGAATATTTTTAAAAAATTGAAGTAAAAAATGCATATTATTATTATATCACTACTACTATAGTACTACTTCTATTAATACTACTACTACTACTGCTGCTGCTGCTGCTGCTGGTGCTCCTGCTGCGGCTGCTGCTGCTGCTAACAATCCTCACTCATAAAACTGTAAATCGTTATCTACCAATAAAACTTTAGTCAAAGGTGTGATTTTTTAGTCCAGCAGTGCTCTGATATTTCATGGGTTTTTGTGGTATCTTTTTGAGCAGTTCTCTTATGTTCTTTTTCTCTTTGACGCAAGAAACGCTTTGATCGCCCAATGTAGCGGGCAGGGCAGTCTTCAGTGTAGTCTGTAAACTATATTGTTTCTCTCATCAAGTGGAAGTGGATCCTTTAGATTTGAAAGTATTGTCCTAAGAATGGATGTTGTGAAAAATGGACACTTGATATTATGCTGTCGGATAGTTCGTCTTAGCTGTTAACTGATACCCTTGACATATGGAAGACATGTAACATTGAAAGTAAAGAAAATGAAAATATTCTGGTCAAGGAAATAGATACTGCAACAAGAAAAATAAAAGAAACCGTCCATTCCCTACAGCACAGGAATCACATCAACAGGAAATCTTACACTCATCCAGAAATATGGTTTCCAGCATTAAAGAAAAGAAACACAACAAGTACAAAATATGTATGGCGTTACTCCTCAAAACAAGTCGATCCCCTATCACCAAGTACGCCCGCAATATCAAAGTACAAAGTAGCTGTGTTTTATTACTGTAGTAGCCTGACGATGGGAGAAGTGTCTCACGAAACATATCTCAGAAAAAGTGTACGACTCACCACCTGATAAATATCCGTACACTCAATGAATACAGTTATTACTACCAAGACTGACTAGTAGAAATCCAATTTGACAAGAAGAATTGATAACGAATGACTAAGATGATCGTCGTAATTTTATTAACATCGATGTTAAATATTGCTTTTATTCTACCATTTCCTCTCAATACTTTGGGCAACATATGCATAGATTGCTTCTCAATCAGATTACAGATAATTTTTACAGGACTATTAAGAAAAACAGTTTTTATTACTTGTACAATGTATCGTAACCATAAATTGTTAAATAAATATGTAAATAAATCAATGAAGCATTAATTGTTATGTATATTATAGTTGAAATAAAACTGAATATACTTTTAAAATTTGGAAATAGAATTTCATTTTTAAGACACTTGTAGTATTTATCGTTCAATGCATAGCGTTCGATCCTCACATACATTTTTTGACGTTCCTTTGACTCACCAATTTTGATATATGACTGTGTAAAATCTGCTGCTAGCGTGACCGGTGAAATAAGATATTTTCAGTGAGGTATATGGATACACGAGGTTATAATTTTTGTATTTGGTTGATAAACTGTTTAAAAAAATGGTATATAATTAGGTATTTAAACTGTTAAAAATATTTTTTACACTCTTACATTTGGATATATAGTACATTACCAGTTTATTTTGCAAAAGAAGTAAAAACAGTAATAACTAAAGCAGTTAACATTGTAGCCATTAAGTTGAGGTTTTTTATTTTTTTTAAATGCCTCCGGCAGTTGGAATTGCCCGCCAAACATGCTGTTCAGTGTAAATGATGATTTAAGGCACCACTGAACACTTAAACAAGTAATTTCATACGTAAACCCACTGAAGATCAACGAATACTTATTTGCAAACTTTGTTTTTTGCTAGGAAGTGCCTGTGTGCAGGACGTTGTTGGCCTGGCACTTTATAAATATTCATTACAAGCAAGCATAGAAAATTTACAGGTATGGATTTCTTTTACTGCGTCTTACCTTTATTTTAATGTATAAGAGAGGGCATGGATTAGAGATAAAAGGGGTCACAGCTTTCCACATTAGAAACACTAAAACAAGCTTTTTATTCGTTGTAGTTATAGAACTGAAGGAATGTACCATACTTTAATTCCATCTTGTCTTTTGCAAAATTCTGCTACTTTTTCGGTGGATGGAAGGAAAGTATTTGTGAAATATTAACTTGAAAGTCATTATTTCACCGTGATGCTGGCACGTTTATTGCACATATAACTGATCTGTACACTCTTCAGTTTATGACCTTATCCTAATAGCCTGGGTCAAACGTTACAAAGCATGTAAATGACGTTCCCTACCCTCATTTCTTATTATATTTTGCTACAGTTTGAAAACATTCTGTGATACAATAACGCCTTTGTCGTGTTTTATTGAAGTGCAGGACCTAGTTCCAACCTCGTTTTGTAGAACCGGGGTGCCTAGATGTGCTGTAGGTGCCATGAGACAATGAGACAGTTCCTTTTACGATTTGGAGTTGCTAGCTTGGTTGTGAATTTCCAAACTGGAACGAAGATTTTAACACAACACAATAAGTAACCAAAAGTACAAAATTACAATAGCAATGAACCACTGTAAGCCGTTGTTGTTAACTTTGGTTTTGCCATGCAGAAAAAGAAGCTTTCCCAGGAAACTCGGCTTTATGTGCCTAGATTTGCAAAAAGATTTTGAACGATTAGAGTGCATGGTAACAGTGATACAGTTAGATTTGATATTGAAGTGCAGAAATGGAAAGTTCCAATTGCCTTTAAAAATTTATTCATGCCAAAATAATAATAGAAAGCACTTGCATTATTTCATTTTTTTACGTATCCTTCGTGCTCAGATTGTTTCAACCCTTGCAAGTAGTTTTGTGTCAGAGATTCAAGGTGCTAAACATTAGTTCCAACATTTTCAATGAACATTTTTATGACTTTATGTTTGTGTTTGATCAATTGAGGCCCATTAACTTATGTTGGTTCCGGTATTACTTTTGTAAAAGCTTCGCCCAACACCTGAGGTTCGCAAATACGTTTAAAAGTGTTTTCATAAAGTATTTATATATGAAATTTTATCAATGTTTGCAAATGTAATATTTATGAACCAGTTTAATTTTACCGTATGTTTGAGACATTTAATGACTTGTAGCCAAGGAGCTCATTTTTTTACTGTGCTCTTTCACCACGTGTTATACCCATATTTTAATCTGCACAGTCAACATCAAACCCAAGAATTGTGGCAACAAATGACGCGATTTTGAGACATTCGAAGACGCCTTCTATGCCTTCGATTATTCCATTTGCTAGAAAAATAACCTCCTGTTCTATTCCGCTGATTTGGACACTTAACGTCGTTCAGAACAGTATAATCAATGGCTTTCTTTATGGCTTGAATAAGTGAATGCTGTAAACTTTTTGCGAGTAATATGCAAATCTGCCACATGCTCTATCATTCATTTAAGTTTTTTTTAATGTCTTCTAAACCCTTCTTGGGGTACAAATTCATTACTTTGGAAAATTTCGGAACATAATTCTCATTCTTCGCAACATACCAGACACAACTGAATCCATTCTCTATTTTTTCCCCACAATTTCTTCCACCCTTTTCCAACAAATGTTTTGTTGGTAATTTTGCCCCCTTATGTCTCGCTTTCCATTTCACTACGAACTTTTAAAATCTTGCTTCCAGATTAGGTGCACTATTATTGTGCCTTTAGCGATATCTCTTTCGACGACTTTTTTCTTTACCTTGTTTAATCCATGTTTCATTGTATTTTGTTAATGCGGTTTTTCCTTTTCTCTCACTGAATTCTTGCATCTAAGGTGGAGCTTTTAAAAGATAACGTCATATTTATGTTTGATATGTAATTCAGCTTAGGGGCCGTGGCTTAATAGTTAGTGCAGCTGCACCGTAAGCAAGAATTCTGGGTTCGATTCCCCGAGCGCCTTTGAAACTAAACAAAAGAAAAACCCATTGGTTGGCGTCAGGAAGGGCATCCGGCCAAGAAGTTCCTCACTGGCAAATCCAAGTCCCTGTGAAGGGCACCGTCTGTGCCCCAGTTGCTGGGGGGAAATGACGTTAAACCCCTCCCCCCAAAAAAAATTTTATAAGTTAATTCAGTTTACCATTTTTTAACAATTTGAACATTATTGGTCTTTGACTTATCGAAAGATTTTTGATTAACTTAATTGTACTTCATGTACTTTTGTTTAAACTTAGTTCTTGTTGGACATTAAAATCACTAAGAGGCTTTTGACCATTTATTTTTGTTCAGTTTTTCGAACTCGAGAAGAAAAAAAGGGAAAAATCTTTGATTTTAGCATCAGCTGCCTGTAAATTGTGTTTACCAAAAGATAAAAAAGCAGCGTTATAATTTTTTTCGTTTAATGATATTTATAATTCTGCAATAGAAAAATAGATGAATATGAAACATGTTAAATACACAATATGCGCTTGTATTTAAGAATCAGTTAATTTTGTGCAACTTTTTTCATTTCATTACAAACGATTATAGACAAATCCCTCCTTTTATTTATTACTTAAGTAAATTTGGAAGTTGAGTTTTAACTATACAGGGAAAAGCAAGGTAATTCAGGTAACTTATTCTTCGCAGTTTGAACAGTGCGAAATAAAGTCAAACAAACGAAGCTTTATGATACGTTTGTTTTTAGTTTTAAAAAACACGACTCTTGGTTTGTTAGTTTCGTTAATAAAATTTGTTAGAGAAAATTTGAATTAGACACATAAATCACGAATCACGAATGACGAGTCTTTAATTCGAACCCTGAAATGATCATGTTTTGAACACAAATCCAGCTCAACTAGTACAAAAGATGTTCATGGTAGGAACTCCAGAGTTTTAAAATTAAGTTGATTCCATTTTTTTCCCCGCTGCTTACTTTTCTTTATACAATAGCTCATTAATTAATAGAAGAACAGTTTGTGAAGCCATTTTTGTAGCAACACTTGAGAATGGTTGCCTTTGCTGAAAAGCCTATTACTTTCATGTTGAATATTAGAATAATAGTATATTTTCTCGTGAAATATTAATGCATATTTTGTCAGTACAACGAAGATTTAACATTTAAAATGCATTTTAGGAGAAAGTTGACGCTTACAGTATGTACATTGCTGAGGATGATGGAGAAGTAGACATGGATTTTCCAGGTGAAGTATTGAAATTAGCGGTTTTTCCATAAAGGGTACATATAAAAGGTGTAAGACACATACTGAATTTAATGTTTAGCCCATGTTCCACATAGATTGATCAGATGAATGAAGGTGGTGGCCATGAGGTTTCATTGTATTTCTGTTATTATAATCGTTGTGAATATTACACACAAATAAATTAACATTTTGAATTAATGTCCAAGATATCGGGTCACATCTAGTTTCCTCAGATGTCAAGAGCCTGTCGGATGATTCTCGCCGTGCCTGGTAAAGTTGATCACTTGACTAATTCAATTGTTGTTATTACACCTGTTTCTTTCAGGAACTGTTTACGTTTGCTTGTTTCAGTGCCAAAGGGACCAACAATTTCCAAGTTTTTCTTTCAAGGTCCTTTACTTCATTTACGTTCTGGTTGACGATTCCAGGACCACACCTCAACACTGCCATTGCCCATGTATTGATAGCTTTAGTTTTGTTTCTGCCATTCAGTTCAGATTTGAGAATTAATCGTGTACNATATTTTCTTTGTAACATATTTTTTAGTACGGTATTCATTATAAGTGAAAAAGAACTGTTGTGTTAATTGAAGATTTATTTAAATTTTTTTCCCAATTTGCCTCATTCGCGAAAGTTTATGTTCGCGAAATATTTTGAAACCCCTAATTCGCGAAAGTTTATGCTCGCGGAATGAATTTTTTCGTTAAATTCGCGAAAGTAAATGTCCTAAATTTCGCGATTTTCCGACCTCGCGAAAGTTTCTGCTCCCGAAAGTTTGTACACTTAAAGTAGCTCCCTTTGCTGAAAAGCCTATTACTTTTATGTTGAGTATTAGAATAATAGTATATTTTCTCGTGAAATATTAATGCATATTTTGTCAGTACAACGAAGATTTAACATTTAAAATGCATTTTAGGAGAAAGTTGATGCTTACAGTATGTACATTGCTGAGGATGATGGAGAAGTAGACATGGATTTTCCAGGTGAAGTATCGAAATTAGCGGTTTTTCCATGAAGGGTACATATAAAAGGTGTAAGACACATACTGAATTTAATGTTTAGCCCATGTTCCACATAGATTGATCAGATGAATGAAGGTGGTGGCCATGAGGTTTCATTGTATTTCTGTTATTATAAGCGTTGTGAATATTACACACAAATAAATTAACATTTTGAATTAATGTCCAAGATATCGGGTCACATCTAGTTTCCTCAGAAGTCAAGAGCCTGTCGGATGATTCTCGCCGTGCCTGGTAAAGTTGATCACTTGACTAATTCAATTGTTGTTATTACACCTGTTTCTTTCAGGAACTGTTTACGTTTGCTTGTTTCAGTGCCAAAGGGACCAACAATTTCCAAGTTTTTCTTTCAAGGTCCTTTACTTCATTTACGTTCTGGTTGACGATTCCAGGACCACACCTCAACACTGCCATTGCCCATGTATTGATAGCTTTAGTTTTGTTTCTGCCATTCAGTTCAGATTTGAGAATTAATCGTGTACACCGTTTATACTGCTTTGTAAATTGCTCTTTTCTCCCTCTCCTTGATCTTTTCATATTCTAGAATTCCGAAATATTTATAGCCTTCCTCTTCGCTAGTTATAACCATACTTTCATCGGTGGTTTGACATCAGCTGCTTTTATCCCATTTAAGCCTCCTGGTTTTAGCGCAAGTTCCCTACATTTCTTAATTCCAAATTCTATCCCTAAGTCTATCCTGAACTTGTGCACAGTTTTTACCAAAGAATGAAATTGGTTTTCAGTTTTGACAAACAGGTTTAAGTCATCTTTGAAGAGAAGAATGGTTAAGTTTTGTAATTTTGCTTTCCAATTTCAATTCCAATGAATTTTCACTTTCCTTAAAATCAGAGTTATTGGTTTTAGACATAAATCAAATAGAAGCGGCGAGAGATTGTCACCTTGGAAAATATCTCTTCTGATGCTGACATTACCAAGCAAGGTACCACAAGAGATCAGCTCTAATTTCCAGTTCTCCATGTTACATGCTAATAGTTTTTTTGTATTGCAGCAACTCCGAATAAGTCTAAACTGTTCTCAATCCAACTATGAGGGATCAGATTATGTGCTTTGCAATAATCAATCCATGCCATTGCTAGACTTGTTCCCCATCTTTTACACTCCTTCAATAATACTCTATCACAAGGTGGTCCTTTGCCCCTCTACACTTACGGTTACACCGCTTCTGCACATCAGGTAGTATATTTTCGTCCTCCAGAAAGCTGTAAATGACCTGATATGATCTCTGTTAGCAGTGTCCCCATAATGGGAAGGCAGGATGTTTGCCAATCGTTTTCCACGTCATTCTTTTAGCCTTATCCTTTTGACATGAAATTGACCTTTTATAAGCTAACCACACAGGGAGTTTTTGGTTGTTTGTTAAAATCCGATTAAATTGGCAAGCTATTCTCTCATGTAAGGAAGATAATCGCTTGGTCCAATATCCCTTCACTCCATCTCTTCCAGAAGCTTCCCAGTTTGAAATTTTTCGACTTTGTTTTAATACCTCCTTTATAATTACTGACGTTTGGGCTTATGCTGTTGGGCTACCCGTGAAACTCTTTGAGTTGGTGCCAAGCTTTCCAATGATGATTGGGATGACTTTGGTGCTATTTCAACCCGAGATTGTCATTCTCTTTCATCTGGATCCTTCTGTTAAATGGGCATGAAATGTTACTGATCAAACTTCTTTGTTTGTTTGTTTGTTTGTTTAGGATTAGTATGCCCGGCTTATTTTATTTTAGTTCTTATCTGTTTGTATTTTTAAACCCCAAAGTATCTTCACCTGATCGTTCTCTGCGATTCATTCTGGGCTATGCTGATGCCACTTTTCATAATGGGTCAAATTATATAATAATATGGTTCCATTCTTGTTGTTGTTGTTGTTGTTGTATTTAAGGAAAGGATGGCTGGGGGCATGGTTATTATGTAAAACTGTAAATGAAGAATACTTTGCCATATAGAAACGATTTTCAAAGCATCTATATCAGACTATTGTTATATGGATATTTTCTTGTAAATATTATCTTGAAGTGAAGTACCAGCTCAAAGGAAAACCGTTTCAATAAACCCAGGGTGTGACATCTGGTTATTTTTTCAATACATCTGCCTCCCAAGCAAAATGTAATGTCATGAAATCCCCAAACTTATGCTGATTTGTGGTTTCAGTTTTTATATGCGCCTAAGCTGCAAATTCGTTTTATTGTAAATCATAGATTCCGAAATGCATAGATTTTTATGAAATGGTCACAAACTTTAAGATCGAATTGTAGAATTTACGTAGAATTTAGCCTTTTACATTGAAGTATCAAAAGAAACCGGTCCCTTTTATAATGATTTGTGAAGAAATTCAGTTAAGAGGAGAAATTAAATTTTGTTTGACATTTGTACCTATTGACTTGATCCAATATTTTGCATCAGCAAGAAATCATACTTACGGAATGGTCATAATAGTTCTATGATGTTAATAACACAAAGGTATAGAATCTGTTGAAAGAATTGAACAAGTGATGAGCTTTCCTTTTTATTGCAAAAGAAATCAAAAGTTTTGCATTTCTTAGAATTAAATGTATCTGCCCATCTTTAAAAGTAAAATTTTTATTCTTGATTTAATAGGATTATTTTCTTGTGATACTTAGGAGTGTGGGTCATCACTACTTAGAATTGTATTTGAAGTCTGAAGATCAAGATATTATAAATAACCAGTTTGATAGTGGCCGTCCTTTATATCACATTAAAACCGTACTTTCGGACAAATAAGGAGGCCGTTCACACAGTTTAGTACATTTCACCCCTGTGATCACAGCATACCTTTTATTGAGTGGCTAAAGTGCCGGACTAGGAATCTTGTGCCTCTTTGAGGGAATGGGTTTGGTTTTATTGGCGACGTTTTCTTTGATTAACTTATTCTTATATTTTTACTTTCATGTAAGAGTTGCTTTTTAGCTCTGAAGTGACATTTAATTGATTTTGCACATCCCAGTGGTTCATGATAAACTAACAAACTGTTGAAAATAAGAAGTAAATTAAAACAATATTTAAAATATTTGACTTCACAAGTACATTTGATGCAGTAAATAGAGGAAGTCACACGTAGAAAAACGAGAGTTTTTTATTTGTATTTATTACATAATTGCGTTCTTATTTATTTATTTTCTCATTTTTTTAACTTGTTCTGTCTTTTGTCTTTGCTTTTTCGTTACTTACTTTTTCTTTCCATTCATTTTTCTTTGTATTTTGTTGTTGGTTTTTTAAAATTATTTTGTCTCTTTATTTTTTCCTTTCTTGATCTTGATCGATCCCACTGCATTTTTGACACACTTAAATTTTATCCGTTGTTTAAGTGTTGTTTCTTAAGGTCACTAGTTGCCACTTGGAGTCAGTCAATAAAATATTAAACAAGCAAATCCAAAAGATGAAATTATAATGACTCATCTTTTTTAGAAACTTTTTTTTTCAAACAACTTTATTAAGATACAGTGTCAAAGCTCACAGTAACTAGCAGTTTGAAATGGCTGACCTGATTAAATCTTACAGACCATATTGGTTACTATTGAATATAAATTAAGGATATAATCTAAAGAGGTGATTGCTAAACTATGAATGACAGTCTGATGATGATAATATTACTAATAATAATATTAATTTTGAAACATTCACTTTTCATCCATTCACCAAAGTACATGTTTAAAACAAAACAAACACAAAACAACAAAATAACAACTAAAGAAATTAAAAATTTGAAATTGAAATAATAATAATAATGGGTTTTCGTGTTTTGTATGCAAAAAAGCCTGTACCAAAAACAGACTTCATGATTGTGCTAACCTTCTTGGGAAAAATATTACTGAAAATGAAAAATGATCATTTTCGCAGTTTTCGTGGCCTCCTTCCATTTTCTATTATAAAAATAATGTTCAAAAGCTCTTACAGACAGTCATCATGTTTTGTATGTCATGACAAAATACTCAAATCTCTTGTTACGGGCTTCGTATATGAATATACCTAGGTTGTGTGAAATCACAGCTACATTGGCTCGACGAAGTGATACTGGAAGAAATGTCTGCAGAAACATGTACATATCTCTACCCTTGCCGGCAAATGTTTAAACGGGATGCAGGCATTTGCTCCAATGTAGCATCTAAAATCGAACACATGTAGTGCAACACCAATATCATGTAACCAATTTTCCATCATTGCCGGGCGTTGATGGGGGAAACCCTTACATTTTTTAACTTAAGGAATCCATGCCAAGATCGCATTTAAAGAATAGCAAAGCATGCATCCCTTTAGATTTATCCTTTTAATGGTATTTAAAATAGATTAAATTCTGAATACCATTAAAAGAGATTGATTCTAGCAACTCCATTTGTTGCACAAGAGGAACTGGAAGTTAAGCGAAAGGAGAAGAAGCAAAAAGAGTTATGGTGGAAGAAAAGATTATGTGATCAAGTAGCGTCATTGAGAAAAGACCTCAGTAGAATTAACAGGATCAAACAAGGAAAATTGAAAAATCAACAACAAGCAACAAGGCTGGAGAAGAACAATATCTCAAAAAGGGGCATTACGGTGGTAGCAGAGGAGCTGAAACAACGAATTATCGCAGTGTCTGCAAAGATTAAAAGATACAACGAAAGCTAAAATCAGTTTGTTGAAAATAGATTATTTCAATCAAACCAAAAGAGTTTGTATGAGAAAATTGACGGCGTGGTAAGATGCAATGAAGGTGTACCAGAAGCTGAAGAGTGTAGAGAGTTTTGGGAGGAATTTGAGAAAAGGAAGTAGATCACAAGAGGGATGTAAAATGGCTGGATGATTTGAAAAAAGAGTAAAGTGGAGTTGAGAGGCAAAACGAGTTGACATTTAACACAGAAATGCTTGTAAGACAACTTAGGAAAATCCCAAACTGGAAGGCACCTTTTCTTGATGGAGTGCAAGGGTATTGGTTGAAGAATGTTAACAGCCTTCATGACCGAATAAAGGATCAACTAGATAACTGTGTGCAAGGAAGAATGTCGGTGCCAAAATGGGTGACATCGGGCAGAGCAACACTGATCATGAAAGATACGAATAAAGGAACAGTGGCATCAAACTTTAGACCAATTACCTGTCCGCCTCGCATGTGGAAGTTACTGACGGGTATGATAGCAGACAGTTTATACAATTATCTTGAGGACTGCAATCTGCTACCCCACGAACAAAAAGGATGCAGGAAGAGATCCAGAGGGGCCCAAAGGTCAATTGCTAATAGACAGGATGGTGTTTCGAAATTGTAAACGAAGGCTCACAGGACTTGGAATGGCATGGATTGATTATAAGAAGGCTTTCGACTTCCTTCCGTACACGTGGATTCTTGAATGTCTCGATATGTTTGGTGGAGCTAAAAATGCCTAGACAGTATGAGGCATTGGAGCACCCGACTTACAGCTGGAGGGGTGTTGCTTGGAAATGTAAAAATCCAGAGAGGTATATTTCAAGGCGACAGTCTTTCTCCATTATTATTTGTTATTGCACTGATTCCTCCAACATTAATCCTTAGAAAAGGGAAAGAGGGATATGATCTTGACGAAGGGAAAAGCAGAGTGAATCATTTATTGTTCATGGATGGCGTAAAGCTTTTTTGGAAAAAATGAAAAGCAACTTAATAGCCTTGTCAATACAGTGAGAGTCTTTGGCAAAGATATCAGGATGGAATTCGGGTTGGAAAAGTGTGCTGTATTGATAATGAAAAGATTGAAGTTTATAAGTAGTGAGGGAATCTGCCTCCCCGATGGACAAAGAATAAAGTCATTAGAGATAGAAGATGGGTATAAATACTTAGGTATATTAGAAGCTGATGGTGTAAACCACGAACAAATGAAAGAAATGCTGAGAAAAGAATACATTTGCAGAGTATGAAACATCTTGAAAGCAAAACTAAATGGCAGAAATAGTATTCAAGCCACAAACAGTAGAGCCGTTTCATTGATAAAGTGTACAGCTGGAATAGTTAAATGGACGGTAGATGAATTAAGAACGATGGATATCAAAACGCGAAAGCTATTGACGATTTACAGGACGTTACACCCTCGAGCAGATGTTGATTGACTATTTTAAAAGACGAGAAGGGGGAAGAGGTTTGATAAGTGTTCAGAACTGCGATGAGGTAGAAAGTGGAAGTCTGTTTGCTTATGTAAGTAAAATCTTTTGCAAGCAGTAATAGATGGAGGAATACTGAAGAAAGCAGATGAAAGAGTAACAATGAAGTATGTGCAGCAAGAGAGAAAAGCGTCTTATCATCAGAAACCAATGCATGGACAGTTTGCAAAGATAGTAGCTGAACAAGGCAGTAAAGAGACAAGGGCATGGCTGAGGCAAGGAACGTTGAAAAAAGAGACAGAGGGCACTATTATTGCTGCACAAGACCAAGCGCTTCCAACCAATGCCATGAAAGCTAATATACCAAGTCAAAACATCAGTCCACTATGCAGGATGTGTGGAAAAGAAAACGAAACAGTTGCTCATATAATATCAAGTTGTGAGTAGCTTGCGCAGAAGTATTACAAGCAGTGGAGACATGATAAAGTCGCGCAAATCTTTCACTGGAATTTATGTAAGAAATATGATCTACAGACAGCCACAAAATTTTACGACCATGCCCCAGAGAAGGTATCAGAAAATGATGTTGTGAAAATANGGCAAGGAACGTTGAAAAAGAGACAGAGGGCACTATTATTGCTGCACAAGACCAAGCGCTTCCAACCAATGCCATGAAAGCTAATATACCAAGTCAAAACATCAGTCCACTATGCAGGATGTGTGGAAAAGAAAACGAAACAGTTGCTCATATAATATCAAGTTGTGAGTAGCTTGCGCAGAAGTATTACAAGCAGTGGAGACATGATAAAGTCGCGCAAATCTTTCACTGGAATTTATGTAAGAAATATGATCTACAGACAGCCACAAAATTTTACGACCATGCCCCAGAGAAGGTATCAGAAAATGATGTTGTGAAAATACTGTGGGACTTTATTATACAAACGGATAAAAAACTGGAACACAATAAGCCGGATATTACCGTGCATGACAAGAAAAACAAGGAAGTAATAAAAATGTCTTGGCCATTCGATAAGAACACCAATGAAGTTGAAGAAGTCAAATTAGAGAGATACCAAGCTTTGAAATGGGAACTGAAGAAGATTTGGAATTGTAAAAGCGTAAAGATAATACCAAATATTATTAGGGCGTTAGGCACCGTTAATGCAAAGCTTGGAGAATGGTTAAAGAGTATCGATATCAACTGTAGTGTTGGACAATAACAACAAGCAAGCCTACTCGGTACAGGAAGAATACTCAGGAAAGTACTGGACACCTGAAGTGACTTGGAGTTACTTGATGAGTAGACTTTGGTATCAACATCCGGCTAGAAGCTGTGTTTAGATAAAGGATAATAATAATAATCATAATAATAATAATGATGATGATGGTGATGATAATAATAAAAATAATAATAATACGGGGAACTGGAAAGGCACGCGAAAATGATCAAGCTGGAAATGAGAGGTGTAGAAAAACTTCATAGGGTGGCGCTGCTTGGCACGTCCCATATACTACGCAAGACACTCAATATCTCAGAATAGAGTCTATTCGGATGCTGAAGTGACTACCAGTCAATTTCACCAGACTGTGATGTATCCATCAATAATAATAAAACTGAAAACATTTGCGGACGTAAAAGGTAAAAAAGCAATTGGCGACACTTAGAAAATGAAACCACTTCATGGACAGTATGTAGTACGCAGCCAAAAACCTGATGTAGATTTATCAGACAGCCATAGGTGGCTTAGAATTGATGGACTGAAACCGGAAGCCGAGGGATTTATAATAGCAGCACAGGACCAGAGTTTATTAACCTGAAACTACGAAGCAAATGTTATACGTAATGGTGCGGATCCGAAATGTAGATTCTGTGATAAAAGCGTCGAGACGATTGTCCATTTGGTGTCGGGTTGTCAAATTCTAGCGCCAAACGAGTATACTAATAGGCACAACCGTGTAGGTCAGTATATTCATTGGAAAGTGTGTAGCTACTATAAAATTAAAATTGTTGAAAAATGGTACGAACAGCAACCCTTATTAGTAATAGACCTCCCACAAGTAACCATATTATGGGATTTCCCAATAAGAACGGACCGAACGATTCAGGCTGACAGACCAGACATTGTCATAAAGGATAAATAGACCAAGCAGTGCCAGATGGTTGATATGAGTGTCCCATCCGACAACAACATCACTGCCAAGGAGTTTGAAAAGTTTGGCAAATATAAAGACTTAGAAATCGAGGTCAGTCGGATGTGGAACATAAGAACGAAGATAGTACCGGTTATTGTAGGAGCCCTTGGTATGGTGAAGAAAGGAACTCGAAAATACGTCGATTTAATCCCGGGAAATATTTAATTACCAGAAATCCAGAAAATAGTTTTAAACTCAACGGCACACATTCTCAGAAAAGGACTTTATCTATAAAGAAATCGGAAAACTAGAAAACATACATGAACGACATGATACCTCAAGTTATGAGTAATAACCCGGTGTTACTTAGTTCCCAAACTTTATGCACTCTAAAGAAAATTTGAAATAATAATAATAATAATAATAATAATAATAATAATAATAATAATAATAATGAAGAAATTGGAGAAAAAAGAGAAGGAGGAGCCAAGGTGGAAGAGAAGAATTGAAAATGATATCAAAAGATTAAAGCATGACCTAA